>DVZL01007788.1:0-10577 GCA_018236625.1 Lasaia peninsularis
TTTGACCCAAATGTTGGGAACTTCTGAACGTTTGTTTACATAATTTATACCTTCTCGTGACAGATAGTATAGATATTTTAATTCCAGCGAAAATATGTTATTTCTACGTTACACTTTCGGCCTCTCACTTAATATTAGGCAATATGGCGGTTAATTATGCTAATATTGGGCTGCTTATTCTAAAATTAAAAAAACTGTTACCTTGATTACATTCTTAACGTGAACGTACTTTGATCAAAAATCATTCTCGAAAGTCTTAAGAATAAACAGAATAGTATAAGAGTTTCTTTAGTGATTCGCATTGCAGCAACATTCCCAGTTTCACTCCGCCAGATCCAATTTGCGGTTTGTGCAATTACATTCATTCCACGTACTGCCTCGGGCATTGTCGCTTAAAACTTATACAACTCATTGAGAAATACTAAAAGGAAAACTAACCCTAAATTTGTTTTAAATTGAAATTGGTTCTCTAGTTTGACTTTATTCCCTACGAGTTTAGGAAAGCTAAGATAAATAATAAGTAAATAAAATTATAAATTGCATCCCTAGGGCAGTAAATAATTTGAGACTTGTATTATACAAGTCTCAAATTATATGAAGTGATTCCTTTTTATTGCCGAAGGTGTGCAATTTATTTTTCTGCTCGAGTGAGTAAAAGTGGGAAAAAAAGCACGTATTTTTTATCCGGTTATTAAAAAAATCTATGATATTTCCATTAAAATTTACATTTATTTTCATATATTTTTAAAATTCATAATGTTTAAAATAGTGTTAGAAATACGTAATAGATAGATACACCCGCGATTAACTGTAGTAATACATACTACAATGTGACATTAGCAACCAGAAGTGGCTTCTCGTGGGATTAAAACGCATATTAATACCTACAATAAACCTTCCTCTCGGATCACTCTATCTACTTATTAAAAACCACATCAAAATTTGTTGCGTAGTTTTAAAGTTTTAAGTGTATAATAAAAGTTTTAGTATCGTATCTCTATTACCTTAATTAAAGCTAAAAAAACAGAAATAAAATATAGTAAAATGAAACCTAATAGAAAAGGAAACGAATAAGATAAAAATTAAAGGAAAAATAAATTACGCTTGATTCGAGTTATGGAAAGCAATAACCATGATTATTGACCTTCCACTTCCTTATGTAATAAATAAATACTACTACAATGTAATTAATAATACATACTACAATGTGACGGTAAGTCCGTCGCCATGTCGAGCACAATTCCCGGGTTTCCTCACGATGTTTCCTTTCACCGTAAGAGCAAAGAGAACTCAGAAAATGTGCATAAGTTAAACGAAACATCACTGTTATTAAATTAAATCTTTCATTTAATCAAGTACCAGATTGTATCGGGGTCAGATTTAACTAGGAGACCAGTTTTTACGCAAAGTGACTGCCATCTGAAACCCAGACAGGAAATTCTATAAATCTGGGTTTCATTACGATGTTTTCGTTAACGTAAGAGCCCTAAGAAAATGTACATAAGTTAGAAAAACTCAAAGGCACATGGCGGGGTTCGAACTTACTACGAATGGAAGTCTGAAGCGCGTACCGCTAGGCCACCGAAGATTTAATCAAGTACATGAAACGTAAATAAATATCATATTTTAATGTATAAGCATGTTTAGACCAATACCAAACCATTTCTAGTTAAATAATGAAAAGAAAGGAAAAGTAAGATAATGTTAACAATTTTTTTTAATATAATAACATTACCAATGCTTTTTTACTACAGAATAGCAGAGAAAACAAATATCCTTTATATATTTACAATCTGAATTATGAATGTTAGTAATAAGGCCTTTGTCAGAGGAAATGCATTTTATGTTGTGTGGCTTTTGAAATAAGTAGAACGTGTGCGTAATTTATATAAACTTCTATATTTTTGTAGGTATTTTAAATTAAAGAGAAACATGTTTATTTTCACTTTCATAAAATTATACAAATAGATTTTATCTGCTATGAATGTCTCTGTATATAAAATGACATTTTGCAGCATGTTTTTTCAGTATGAGTTTACGTAGCACCAGCCATGACTCCATAAGCTTTTATAACATATACCAGTTCTACATAACCCAAAGTAAAAACTGCCCTTGTTACCCACCTTATTATTTAAGCCCAAATATCACCATTTCTTGTCACATCTATAGTTGCGTTAGACAATGCTATGATATTTTCTCATGCTATTTTAACCTAAGTAATATCACCTCTTAAGACATCTACTAAAGTTACATTCCACTTTATGATATTTTCTTGTGCTATTTCAACCTAAACAAAACCACTTCCTGTGATATCCACTGTAGTTACATTACATTTTGTGATATTTTCCCAAGTTATTTCACCCTTAATAACACCAGCTCTTGTGACGCTTCGTTGCGAAATTAGTCTTTGATTTCACCTGTGCATAAGCTTAACTTAAATGTGCCTTTTTGACATTTTTCTATGCTGTTTCTACTTAAATGATACTGACTTTTATTATATCCACATATTATAGATTTTAAAAAAATCAATAAAGACAAAAGTCCACTTTCTTGAGAAAAATACATACTTAATATAATATTAAATACATCACCGGTCACCCGTTCAGCAGTTTGCTCCAATTTGTGACAAGAGTTATTTTTTTTGAATATTTTTTAAAAATATATACCTAATATTTTGATAATTTTGTTTCGAAACTATTAAATGAGTTTGTGTATATAACATATGACATCAATTTTTTACAAACTTATATATATTAATAGCCTTTGGAGAATTTTCTTGTCCGTCATTAATATTAATGAAAACCACCTTCGTGGCACCTACGATTATTGATATAACTTTTGTAACATTTAACTGCCTTACATTAGCTACACCATTCTTGTTGTATAGATTTTACAAGTGTTAAATTTGTCTGTATTATCTCACCTTAAGTAACATCCACTTTGGTGTAACTCCCTAAATTGCCCCATGACCTGGTTTAGAATTATATAGCCGATAAAAACGCTTGGGATGAATTGCTCCTCGCACTATAATATATTATGTAAGCAATTTTAATTTTAATAATTACTATTAAAAAAATTAAAAAAAGACAAGCCCAAGAGTTTTTTTGGCCGGATCCTTTCAAGAATTGGCCACATTCCGGTCCGGTGTACATTTTAGAATTGTTTAAATGCGTCATAAAAACCGCTGATAAATTCTATGTAAAGTATTTTTTCTATTTAAAAGGTACTATAAATAAAAATGCAAGAAACATTTCATGAAATCTGTATCTAATACGAAAGAGAGAGACTTTTCATTGATTTTAAAAGCTTGAATTGAAATACGTGCCGAATCTCAAGTTAGTACAATAGAGCTATCCGTTTTGAAATCGTCACCATGAGTCAGTGAGTCATATTTCCTCTTTTTGTTCGATATCTATCTTTTCATCTTTGCGTCAGCACTTTTTAAAATCCCATTTCAATAATTTAATATTCGATATTTCGCAGCCAAAAACTTGACGTAGCTTCGCTTCACTGTCCTCTCTTTTGCTGGATGTAACAAAATTATTTGAAATTTATATTCCATATAATTCAAAAATATGTTTATTCATTTATTCTGACGCCTCCACCATATACGCCTCTGGTTGAATATATAAATCCAGAAACGTATATATGCTACGTTTTATTCAATAACTTCATACCGCCCGCACTTAGGGAAAATAAGTGTTGACAGATTCTTAGACCTGAATTTCATAAGAACGCAACGGAATGATCCCATTCCATCAAAAAAAGTATCCTATGTTCGTTTTTTGGTTCTAAACTACTTCTCCAACAATTTTTAACCAAATCTGTTCAGTCGTTCTTGAATCACTAATAGTATTTTCAAACGCAACCTTCTTTTATGTATATAAGTAGATAAGCTTTGATAGGAAGACAAAATGACGATAAGCATCGTATGTACGTCTTACTGTAAGTGCTTTTTAGGATTCGGATTACTAAGACACCCGCATAAAACTAGCAAAAATCACGTTTATTGTATGGATGCACTCTTTATATATTTATTTTTCTATTTTTAGCATTTGTTGCTATAGCGGCAACAGAAATACATCATCTGAGAACATTTCAACTGTCTAGCTATCACGGTTCATGTGATACAGCGTGATGACAGACATTTGAGTACGGAACTCTTAAAATATGGATATGGTCAGTATGGATGGCAAAATTGGAGAAATCTGAATATCATTTTTTTTGGGATAAAAAAATGTGCTGGTTATAAAATATTTTGATTCTGATATTTGAAGACTTTGATAATGTATGTTTTGTACACTATCACACAAAAATATTAAACTCTAGTCTAGGAATTCAAAGTAATTTTCTGATTGTCCTTACGGTGAAATAACAATCGTAAGAAAACCCGGATTCGTGTCATAAAAAATCAGATTAATTAGACCTGGCTTCCCTTCTGGGTTGCAGAGGTAAAAAAGCAATTGCTCTGTGTAAAAACTGGCGCCCTTATGAAATCCCCCAGATTAGGTAGCCGTATCACCATCTGATATAAAACGGGATGAGGCTTAGACGAGTAATTATTACAGAATATAAAATAAGTGTCATATAAAACAACAAACCGCAATATTTCTTTAGAAAATTTAACGCTAAATAAAAATCCGTGATGGAATCTATTACGTTGTCGGGCGCGGGAACTTTTCGTTTTTTGTCTTAAGCACTTCGTTTACGGTCGTTTTCATCCTTTAATATCTTTCTTCATTGTCTCTCTTCCATTTTTTATTTTCATTTTACAGTTCCCTAACTCACCTAGTTCCAGATTTTGAATAACCAGCCGCTCCCCGATATGAAATGTTTTTACGGTGGTATTTATACAAAAAAATAAAATTGGAGTGTTTTATGTAATATTAAATTAATTTCTTTTTACTAAATATGTATGTTTGTTTACAAAGTACCTACATATATCGAAATAATATATTTTTATATTTTTTTCTGCCTGCCTGTCTGTCTGTCTGTCTGTCTGTTTATATTCGCTAATCTCTGAAACGGCTGTACCGATTTTGAAAGGACTTTCACAGCTGATGTAATAGATTAGGCTATTTTTATTTTAGAATTTTATTTTAGAAATGTTTAAAATAAAATAATTAAATAAAAACGGGATGTATTCTATCTTAAGGCTTTTTATTAGGCTTAAGATATTTTCAGTAGTTTCAAAAGTTTTCTACTAAATTAAAATGAACTTTGTACATGGGTATGCGACGACTCCATCGTTAGCATACAAATCTCGGGAATTGAATAGATATATCAACATTGTTGGTCGAGTGGCTAGCTTACACGCCTAACCGCATCGACTAACCGCGAGGCTCGGGTTCGATTCCCGGCGGGACAGACATTTGTGTGATGTTTATTAAATTTATTCTTGTATCTATTTGACTATTTCTATGTATTGGTATCGTTGTCTAACACCCATAACACAAACATTTAATTTGCTTACTTTGGAGTTAAATCAATATGTATAATTTGTCCAGTAATACTAATTATTTATATATATATCACCCAAATGGCGTCACCCTAGTGCTCGTCACTGTCTTGTTCAAATTTGGAGGATTTATCGTAACAAATCTCGGGTTGACAGCACACCGTTAATATCTTGGGTAAAAAATTTAATAGCTACTTCGTCAAAAACTATTTAGGACATTTTAAATGTGCTTTTAATTTGGACCATTTATGCACTAAAATAAAGCTTAAAAATTTACGTTTGCGCGTTTTTCAGACTACTTTACTACTGCTTCCTTTAGGGCAACATATCAAAACTTGTGTGCTTTACATTTGATACTCTCTGCCGACCCGCTAGGTACCAAGCGTGAAGATATAAATGTGTCAGCAATTATATCAAATGTGCTTGTAATTTGGCTCCTTCAGGGCATCATAATAAAGCTTGGCTCTTATGCGCGTATTTCAGTAAGAAGCTATAATTAAGCAACTACAAAGTACCTTTTCGTTGTGCATAAATGGAACTTTGGAATTACTGGTCGTAAATCAGTAAGTTCACGCTAAGTTGTAAGTTACACGAACTAAAGAAGTCAAAAAGTTTTCATAAAATTATGAATTTGTAATTAAGTAGTCTACTTGCTGAAGACGGTAAATGCTTCTTTGAGGCAGATAAAATACTTGATAAAGTTTGTTTGAACTTCATAATTATTGCCTAGTTTGTTTCTTTTTAGAGTATAATTAAAAAGCTTTCAATTTTACACAGTTAAAAGAGAGTTAATTACAAAGAGTATTTTAATATCCATTTAGTCTGGTATTACATGCTATTTTTTTCTTGTACTAAATTCCGTTTCTTTTAAATTTTGGAATCACTCTTAGTTCATGGTAAGTAAAGTGATTTCAATCTTATAATAAAAGTTATTTAATTTTGAATAATCATTAATATTAACAATTAATTTTATTTAGGCGGTAGAATAATATTATGAAATATAAAGTACATTTGTAAAAACTTTTTCATTTAGTATTGGGGCTTGTGTAGATCAAAAAGTCTTAGAAATTATAAGTTTATAAGCAATGTTTCTTTAAGATCCACAAATATCGAAATTATTTATCTGTAGTTATGTGAAATAAGAATTGAAAAATTTTGCGACCAGGATTAAAGCTTAGACATACAATATTTTTAAGAGACTCAAATAATACCAAATTCCAGAGATTTTGTCGTAAATGTCCAAAATAAAATATTAAAATAAGACTGTTTAGGCTTAAAGCTGTATAGCATAAGTCCTTGTCGGTTTTGTAAAATAGAAAAATAAACGATGATTTACGCTCTCTTAGGAGGCTCTGAAAAAAATGAGTTTGTATGTCGGATCTCTCCTAAATCGTGTTTATTATTAATACCTTCGCAATAAAAGAGGACTCTGGTCTATTCTCAGTGTGAATTAGCTTCATCTCAAGTCCATCAAATCCAAAATACTCGTAGATTACATAATACTGATAGCCTCCATTCTGAGCTTGAAGCTTCATGTTTCAAAATGAATTCTGGGAATTTTGAAGTGTCAACATCGAAGTTGTGACACATGTTTATTCTAGCGAAACTTTATAGTTTGGTATGTACGACTTCGACACACAAGTCAATATGACTTTAAAGCGGGCAATGTCTGTTTGCTTTTGTTTATTTGGGTATTTTATTTTTGAGGACTTAGCATTTTTTACTATAACTTTAATACTGGCTGGTTTTATCACGAGAATAAAAATAATAATAATTTATTTAATTCACCAAGAGACACATACTTAGAAACTATACGATCTCTGCTTCCTAAAATAGCTTTGCTATGGGATAAGCAATCACACTTGCACAATTTTGCACATCATAATTTTGTAGATTGCGCTAACATTGCATTTTTTTATTTTCGTCATGTTCCATATTAAGTAGGTAAAGAACCTGTAAACTTACTTTAAAAGCGCATTGTATAAATTTACAAACTAATTAATTAAACGAATGACGTCACCTATTCTCTTTTCCTCGTAGTTTTAGATCAAATTACAAATACATGGTATCTAATTAGAAGTGGTGATTGTATTACACACATACAAAGCAACGCTTACGTTAAATATATCGAGTTTCGTTTTTGTCCTGTTATCTTTGTATTCGTAAATAAGAATTCTTAAGTTAATATTGAATTTTCGAAAAACTTCATAAATAAGAAGGTTATCAATTCACTTGCACATAAGGTCCTAAGGTCGGACACCTTAGGACAACGACGCATCTTCAATACCTACTCGTTGGTGCAGGGGTTAGCGTACACTCCTAACGCCAACGGCCAAACGCCAGACTCGGGTTCAATTCCCGACGGGAACAGGCTTTTGTATGATAAACATAGAATTTGTATTTCCGGGTCTGTATTAACGTCTATGGCAGTGATTCTCAACCACTGTGCCGCGTCAGTTTTATGTGCCGCCAAATTTCAAAACTGTGCCGCCAAACTTTTCAAATATATAATAATGTTAATATTATATCATTTAAAAAGAAAAATATTTTTAACAAAATTTTAGTTATTATTGTAGAATATATTAGCTTATTTCGTATATTTAAAATTTTTGTCATGAACTATTTATGCGGTGTGTTGTTTTTTTTTTATGACAATGGAAGGCAAACAAGCAGACGGATTACCTGATGGTAAGAAATACACGTCGCCTATAGACACCAAAGGTGGAAATGGTGCAATGCCAACTTCAGGCTAGGATGATAAGCCTCTTGCATGAGTAAGTTTACCGGCTACCTTACCCTCCAAACCAGAACACGACCACGGCAAGCACTGAGTTATTGTGGCAGGAATAGGTACCAATCCGGGCGAGTCGTTGCAAGACTCTACCACCTAGTCAATGTCCACGATGTTGGTGACAATAGACGCTTTGCTCGCCTCGTACGAGCTGCCTGAGTGGAAGGCAGTTGGTCTATTCTACAACGGAACCCGAACCAACACGCGACCAACATATTATAAATATGTTTTGGCTTATCTTCATAAGAGCATACCAACTCGACCCTTAATATTATTTTTAGTTCAGTCGTGTAGTAAGGCAAAAGATTGTAGAAACAATTAATTTCTATAAGATACTGAAGTATTTATAAAACGCCATAAATTTTGCCACACTTCCACACCTGGATATAAGCCAAAGAGGTTTTGCAATTACCGCTCCAATGTGCTGGCGCTTCGAGAAACCATTAGCGTTAAAGGAGTTTAGCTTTTTTAATTAAAAACGGAAATACTATAAAAAATAATATTCGCTAAAATCCTTATACTATTTCTAGTAAAACAAGCGCATCGGAGGTCTAATAGTTAGAGGATATTACCCTGAATTTGAGAAGTCAAGATAGAAAATATTTTATTTTACATAGATTAAACAAGCGCTTCTTGAACATGGTCATTTTTATGTCAAAACAACTCTCAAAACCATATAACATATAGCCATACCAGCAACACAGTCATTTTATTATGTATATGTATTAGTTCTATTGTTATTTATTATAGCGTGAAACATGTACAGGTACATAAAGATGTTACAATATTAGAGTTTGTCACAATATTTCGCCATTCGAAGATATTACAGATTTAAAATGGAGTGAAATGCACCGGATGACATCCGTACTAATATTATAAATGTGAAAGTAACTCTGTCGATCTCTCTAATGTTATGCTTTCACGCCGAAACCACTGAATCGATTTTGATGAAATTTTGTACAGACATAGAGTAGACCTTGAGGGACATAAGCTACTTTTTAAGCGACTACATTAAAAGGAGGGTATGTTTTTACGCGATTAGTATTATAAGTCGGAAAAATGTCTGCCCTTTGAAAGTTGTATTATTATTAAAATAACTCACGCGGACGGACAGCTAGTGTAAATATATATTCTGGGAATATATCGAGCGACTTTACCGCGATTTAAATATGGATTGCGACATTTATAGGTCGGGTAGATCGTCGTATGGCCTTTTAAATACTTAATTTATGCTATATTTTATTATGTCTTGGTATAGCCGCAAAATCAACTGTGAAAACTGTTGCAGTCTTAGTCAAAGGGTCCCGTATTATGCCTTTGTGTACAGATTCTAAGCTACCCTCACCATTTTGACGTCTTTCTTGATGTTCCTGGCCTCGTCCCTGTAGGCGGCGGCGTCGCGGCGGCCGTCGGCGGCCCACAGCGACAGCAGGTGCAGCGACTGGCGCACGTCCTGTCCGGCGGCGGCCACGAGCTGGCCGATCACATCCGCCGGGATCTTGACGCCCTCTTTGAAGCAGATCGACATCAGCGCCGACTGCGACACGATACATACATACGGTACAATTTGTTGTCTCCCCATCGTCGGCACTTGGTAGAACTCCGTTGTTAAATGACACGTAACTGGTTGTTAGAAAATAACAACTCAACCATTTAGACTAAGTTGGATAGAATAGAATAAAAAAAATCTTATTTGACAAAGATCATGCGAGCGGTACTTGTGACTCGTCTAAGCAATTTCAAAATTTACTCAATCACAGAGAAGATCTGATGAAAGAAAATTAGGAGGCTTGTCTTTTTTTTTGTTACAATAATTCTTACACCTTAAACCTCATTACATATAAATCATATAGAAGAGATGGGTATAAAAAGCAATTAATTAGTCCCAAAGATTTTTTTAAATACATGACCATTTTTTCACTTCAGTCAAATGAATTTCATCTTTACTTTTGCAATTTGAAAAAGTCACTAAGGGTTTTTACATTATCTATAGTACCTGGATGACCGAGCTTTGCTCGGTGTTTTTAGTACATCAGGTTTTTTAAGAATTGTATTTGCCTTGGAAATGTGAGAAAGAGTTTCTCAAAAAAAAGAAATAAAATAAATAAACAATCCGATTGAGATTTGAACACCGGCTTCCTGCATTTTATGCGCCCGATTTACCAACGGAACTATTCTAATTCCGTGAATGTCAGCCAAATTTAGCTTTGTATTATAATTATGTAGGTCACTATTCAATGAAAACACGATTAATATACGAAACCTGAAAGTAAAACCTAGCTAGATCGATTTATCGCACCCGAAACCCCCTATATACAAAATTTCAAG
>DVZL01007789.1:0-10576 GCA_018236625.1 Lasaia peninsularis
TAAGCAATTATGTAGCAATTTTTGAATCAACTCTCATAGACCAACGTCACAGGCAACCAGCCATTCTGACGCACGCGTCCACGTCCAGGTTCTAGGGTCTTCAGGGACTTCAGGGATTATAATGTAATAAGGTCGTCTTTATCGTTAACATCTTCCCGTCACTTCACTGTAATTTAATGTAAGTTGAACCTTATGGCGTACGCGTATACGCGTTTCTTCAATCGGTAAAAACGCAGCGTGTACGCAATACAAACGCAGTGTGTCCATTGCGTGACTCTTAAACGCAACGATTACATCACGTAAATATGTCGGAATAGGGACATAAAGCGACGCATACGAAATCTAGAAAAGCGCTAAAATGATCATGGAACGGCTAAATACCCTATTAACCTCATTTCGTTTGGGACTCAAAGGCGATATCGGCAATAAGCCCACAATCAGACGTTACGTATTTAGAATGGCAATCACGTTTTGTTTGAACTCTTTCGTAGTATTGTGCCATTTATAAATATTTAGAGTGCTAAATATGACAAATAAAGTAAATAAACATCGTTACGCCCATATCCCTGAAGTAGTAGGCAGAAATAAATATGCACCCATGATTAGCCGACGTTATTAGGTCCTACAATGTGACGGGTGGCAAGTCTGTCGCCATATCAGACTAATTCCGGGTTAAAAGCAGTCAGAAAATGTATTTAAATTAGATAAACTCATTAGTACATGGTGGTGTTGGAACCTGGACTACCGCAATGGAAATCCGAATAGCGTACCACAAGTCCAGTTAGGCACTTATGATTTATTTTAAAATTCTAAATAAAGAGAGTATTTCCATAAACTACAGCTATTGTTTAAGAAGTTAAATATTTACATTTTAAAAACTCGCCTAATAAGATACAATTCTTTGTTCAAACATTCATAACAACGCCTTCTTAAAGGTTAGAATAATTTAATGGTACAGGGTGGGGTTCGAACCTGGACCACTGAGGCTCTTAATATACCTAAAAATAATAACACGTTTATGATACACTTACAAATTACAATGCAAATGTATTATATAAGAATATAGCACACCAAGAAGTGCACGTAGCTAATATAATAAAAAGAAAATTTCTTCAGGTACAGGTGCAAATGAAAAGTACTATCACGTTTTTATGTGCAATAGCGTTCTTTTAAACAGATTGGTCTATTTTTCGCGACACCGGCGTCGCTTAGTTGTAAATGTTTTCGCCTGCACCTGACTTCTAGCATCTTTTAATTAAAACTTGTACTGTCTCATTTATCACTTATAATTAAAGTGATAGGTATATGAGACACATCTCTATCATAAATTATATGATGGAAGCTTTATTATAAATAATGTGATAAGAAAGACGGTACTGATTGACCTGGGTTGACATTCCATGACCAAATTGCTCGTGTATTATCAGAGGGTAGTGTCAAGACTCGACGAAAATGGTGTGTTTGTATGAATAGAGTGATGAATGTCGAGAAACTTGACAATCAGCACTCTATACTCTCTGTCTACCATACAGATACGTATGTATTTTTTCCTCAGCGTAAATGAATAAGAAATATATATGACAAGTTTTCTTTTTCATCTAGAACTACATTTCCGTTCTCAGCGGGCACTTAAGTATATTTCCCACAAATGGAAACTACTAATAGATATAATCATGAAGCGAAAAATAGAAGATTTTTATATGTTACGGTAAGACATGAAACAAATTGGATTATAGGTATAGCACTTGCCACTGATTAACTATTGGATTGAATAACTATGAATTATATATCTTAATAGGTATTATATATCTTAATAAGTACTTGTAATTTGATAACTTTAATAGTTGTTTATAAAATTTATGAAAAACCAAAACTTACATTACTATCATTGCTGTTCCATCTGATTATAAATATTATTGTTGAATCTACATGATTTAAAGTTAATGTTACATAAGTTAGTCTACAATATTAAATAAATAAATATCTCTATACAAATTACACAAAATTTTTATCTTATTTATGTATGTACATATTTTATTATATATAATACCTACTAGCTGTCCGCTCGCGGCTTTTCCTGCGTGAATTATTTTAATAATACAGACAACTTTCAAAGGGCAGACATTTTACCGACTTATAATACTAATCACGTAAAACATACCCTCTTTTTAATGTAATCGGTTAAAAAGTAGCCTATATCCTTCCTCAAGGTCTATTCTATCTCTATACAAAATTTCATCAAAATCGGTTCAGTGGTTTAGGCTCGAAAGTGTAACATACAGACAGACAGACAGAGTTACTTTTGCATTTATAATATTAGTACGGATTTGTGCATGCGTTAGTTTTGTGTTTAAATGTTTAATCTTAGTCATGTTTAATGTCCAACTTAATTGTGCACTAAGTTTACGTTTTTTTGTGTTTTTTTTTATATTTCTAATCGTTTGTTCATTCATTTCTAAATATATGTACCATGCCTAAAAATGGCTTCGAATGGTTTGGTGCAATTGAATAATTTTGTTCGCAGACGCGTAACTAAATCAATTTATCAACCTTCGCGGGGAGCTTAATTCTTAAGCTTCGAAAAACAAATCAAATGTTTCTAATTAATTGTATTCAATCTGGCGAGCATTTACATTGGGAAAGGATTTTCATGTTCGCTTTTAAATACCATAAATGTAGTCTTAAAATTGTTTTCTTTGGCGACTTTGGACTAAAGTCTTTTACACAAACTGTTACAGACATAAAGATATAAAAATATGAATATAAGGTTTTTATCAAGCATAAGATATACTAGTAGAGCCATTTTTCAGATCGAAATAATCGAAAAGTAACAACAGAACCCAATGAGGTTTCCTATTAGTACTGAGTGGAGTTCTGTCTGTCTTTCTGTGTGTCTGTCATCAAACTGTGTCTCATTAAGCGTGACAGTTATTCTTGAAATTTTTACAGATGATATATTTCAGTCGCTACTAAAATTCAGTATGTCATTACTTTTATGCAGGACAAAGTAAATATTAAACGAAACCCCTATACAATGAATGCTACTTTTTTGCCAACTTTTTCTGACCAATAGATGTCGCTATCCATATTTAGATCGCGGCAAAGAGTTGTTGCTCGATATTTTCTCAAAATACCTCGTTACTTATACGTATTAAAATAAATAATATATGTTTATATTTATTCCAAGCACGAAAAACATGATATAATAAAAATATTATGAATTTATCTCTGATATTATTGACCGTAACGTTCATGATATAAGAGGGTAGACCTCTACCTAATATAAATTGTTTTCTTTGTCGCAAAAGATTTATAGCCAAGTGTTACTGGATAAAACTCTCTTTGTTAAATCCTAAAGGAACATATTTTATTCTTTGAAGAAGGCTTTGTTATGAATATTTAAACAAACAATTGTATTTTATTAGGCGAGTTTATGAAATGTAAATATTTAACTTCTTAAGTAATGTTCGTAGTTTATGGAAATACGCTCTTAATTTCTTTCGCTCGTGGTAAGCGATTCAGACTTTCATTTCAGTAGTTGAGTTTCAGTTTAGGTTCGAAGACCGCTAATGAGTTTATCTAATTAAAATATATTTTCTGAGTGCTCTTATGGTGAAGGAAAACATCGTAAGGAAACCCGGGATTTGTCCGATATGGCGACGGACTTGTCACTTGTCACGTAACAGTATCTACTATCGTGGGCTAATAGTGGGTGCATATGAGTATCTATCTTTTGGGGATCTGGGCAAGATGAAATTCTTTTCAAAATGTGCCGCTTCTTCAATCACTTTAGTGACTATTATATCCTCTACATTGAGATATAACAGTGGCGAGCACTGACGTTTTATTTCAAATCAAGTCATCGCAACAGACACCAAATATTAAACATTTAAGATATTAAACATAATACTAAAAAAATCACGTCACCCCTGAGATCAAAATATGATACGCCTCTACTCTAGCGTGACTTTACCGACTACTTTATCAACAAGATTGAAACATAACAGTGGCGAGCACTGCGCATAGTGCCAAACATCCGGAAAAATAATCTCACGACATAATGACAGATCATAATAAAAATAACAAAAAAAAGTAAAAGGTACCTTCACGCCTATTATCCCCGAAGAGGTAGGCAGAGGTGTGTTAGTATATCCACGACTCGTAAGTCCAGTAGATATACTAGAACACCCACAATTAGCCAAGGTACTAGGACCCTGATGTGATAGGTGGCAAACCTATCGCCACTTCGGGCACATTCCGATTCCGGGAAATGTAATGCTTACCCAGAAAAAACTGAAAAACTGTTAAGAAAATTTACCGAACCTGGAAATTGAACACGGGACCCTACGTGGCTAACGGTCTTAACAGGCGACAGCCGCACCGTTGCACCACAGAGGCATTAAAATAACACGGATTTGTATTATATATTGCATATATTATATTAAGTTTTTTACCTGTATGACCAATGCTGACGTAGAAAGCTGTCGGCCAAACCTCGAAATAGCCATCCACCATCCCAAATATAAGGGCGATAATGATGGACAGAGACACGGGCCAACCTATAACTGACAGCCAGTAAGGGATTTTCACTTGACATTTTGTCCTGTGGAGATACCATCCAACAATCATACCTGAAAGTTAATATAGGTTTTTAATATTATTATTAATATATTTTCCCTTAGGCAGCTCGTAAGAGACGAGCACAGGGTCTATTGACACCAACAACGTGACATTGACTAGGTGGTAGAGTCTTGAAACGACTCGCCCGGATTGGTTCCTCCCACAATAGCGACAGTGCTTGCCATTGTCGTATTCTGTTTTGGGGGGTAGGGTAGCCGGTAAACTTATTCACGCAAGAGCCTTTCCGTCCCAGCCTCATGTTGGCAACGCATCATTTCCACCTTTGGTTTTAGTGACGTGTATTTCTTACCATCAGGAAATTCTGCTTGTTTGCCTTCCATTATCATAAAAAAGTAAAACAATATATTATCGTCACGTCCGTATGGTACATATGCACCCACGATTAGCCGCCATATTGGGCAAAAATCCCGAGTTTCCTCACGATGTTTTTCTTCACCGTAACAGTTCTCAGAAAATGTACTCAAGTTAGATAAAATCATTTGTAGATGGCGGAATTTGAACGTGGTCTACTAAAATCGAAGTCTGAAGCGCGTATTATTAGACCACCAAGGTTTAAGTTTAACATTTAATATTACTTTAAATGTAAAATATAAAAATATTTTATTTATAAAATAATATTCATTCTCATTAAAGTTTGTCTCTAGTTATAGCAAATTTATTACTTGTATTAACCAAAATCTTAATAAGTTTTTGAAAACACATTTTTTATTAAGTTTTGACCAAAATTTATTATTTATTTTTTATTAAATTTTAATAAAAAAATAGCGCTGATTTTGACGCACATCGTCTAAAATGTAAGCTATATTTTTCTGATAAAATAAAAACAAATAATAGAAATTATTTTACTCAAATCAAATTATTCAAGATATCGCCTTTGTGGACTAGCGTATAAGGTGTTCGACTTTAGTAAATAGGACAACTTTTTTATGAGTAATAACAGTTTATGTGAAAAACATAACATTGCTTGAGGCTGATTTGTGTCTGATATAGCGACAGACTTGCCGCCAGTCACATCATTGAACCTAATGTCGGTGGCTAATCGTGGGTGCATAAGAATCACTGCCAACTCTGTCGAGGATATGGGCGTAATGATATTTATTTATTTATATTATGATGATATTTATTTATATTTACTGAAATATTTTATCTTTTTTGTTAAGTTAAATGTTAGTTGATGAACGCCAGAACGTCAATAAACGCTGGTGGAATGTATACACTTACCGATTAAATAAGGACCAATACGCGACCAGGGTTTGTCGTAAAGTGGGTCAAACATTTCGAAGGGCTCCTGAATACGAGCCTTATATTGGTGCCAAACTGAAATATACATTGTTACACCCCAAGAAGATATCATAACGGCGAACAATGACACTACTGCGAACCTTATGTGCCTGGAAGTAAAAGCTTTTATTAATTACCAATATTATATGCTATACCTTATCCGGTGAACTTCGTAATGTAATTGATAACAGTTTATATGGGAAACAGTAGAGTATTTCTTTTCTTTCCTGTTTTTTTTGTTTCTATTAAGTCAAAGAAAGAAATTCTGTTCTCTGACTTATATTTCCCGCCTAGCAACACATGTAGTAATTTATTTTAATTTTATTCTATATTTTCCATTGTCGGCACTTGGTGACAAAACATGTTCATATTTTTAAACGAAAAGTATTCGTACTGTTTATAACAGACTACAGTTTAAGACATGCTTAAAACTTAGAAAAAGCCGTAATTTTTTTAATAAAAGGTGTAAAATGCAAAATAGCATTTAATAGTATCAAGTACTAAAGATACATGTAAGCGATTGTCTGATGTATCAATGCACACGACAACAATTTTTAAAAATCAACCCCTAAAGGAATTAAAAGTTTGTATGAACTAAATGACTACTGGGACTAAATAGTTTTTTAACACACAAGCGTAGCTGCGGACAAAAACTAGTTCACTTATAAAGAGTTCGTGCCTAAAAATAACTTAATGGTTTTATGGTGCTTAATTTTATTCGCAGACGCGTAACTAAAGCAATTTATCAACCTTCGCGGGGAGCTTAATTCTTAAGCTTCGAACAACAAATCAAATGTTTCTAATTAATTGTTTTCAACCTGGCGAACATTTACATTGGGAATGGATTTTGGTGGATACTTTTAGGTAAATTATTCTTCAATAATTAATGGTGTTAGGTTGACTGTTAAATAATGTAATATAGCATTTATGTTCACCTTAGTATGCTTGTGCATAATTTTAAGGAAAATTAATTATGTTATCAATATATCCTAATTATTGTATTATATATCAATTAAAAAATACACTGAGAAAAGCTTAAGCTTAAGCTGTAATAGAAAAATACCAGATTGCACCTAAACCCAAAACGCATTGCGCTAAACTTAACTTAATGTTACCTACTGCGTCGTTAATAAGAGCAAGTTGCATAAAATTCGTTATTTTTACAAGAGATTGAAGTAATTCTTGGTACGATCAAGCATTCATCTTTGGTAGAGCAATAATATTTTATTATTATATGGATAAGAATTTTAAAAAGTATGTTTTGTGGATTAAGACGATGCGTAATCTTAATTATGTATAACACGATGGTGTTAAGAATGCAGTCAGGGTAAAAGTTTTTATTAGGATATTATTGGGATTATTATTATTAGGACACAACCGTTTCGTGTGATATGTACATTTAAAAAGGGTCTTCCCAATTTTTTAGATAGCCTCGCCCAATAATAGCTTTGACCAGTCTTATGAAATCGAATAATTTTAGTTCTCAGGCACGTAACCAAAGAGCAATTAATCAATCTCCGACGCGAGGAGCTTAATTTTTAAGCTTCGGACAACAAATCAAATGTTTCTAATTAATTGTTTTTTTACCTGGAGAACATTTTCATTAAGGAAGGATTTTGGTAGATTCTGTTAGGAAACAATTTTCTATGATAATAAGTATGATGTGAAGTTGATTGACAAGTAATGCTATATAACATTCATGTTGGTTTTTGTTTAATATTGCGTATAATTTTTAAGTAAATAAGCTCTTATTTTTAACAGACTGATTTTTTAAAGGTATGAAATAGACGTCGCCCAAATTCATTATCAAGCTGTCTAATTTGAGGTCGGTTGAACACTAAACCTAATCAAGGACTAGAAATGTTAGTGGACCAGACTGCAGCGAGAATCTTAAACCTCTGGTGTAAATTGACCTGAGCTGGCATACTCTTAAAATTGGATCATGATAACGGGGATTTAGTAGGAATACATGCACAATATACCTTTAATTAGATGTTTAGAGACCTGTCATTTGATAATGCCAATTTTCGTCATTTTCGTGTTCCAGTTAAGAAGTTCACTTACACAAATTTATAAAGGTATTTTCGTCAAATAATTGGACTGTCAGAGTTATGAGCGAAATACACCTCGGAACTATTATGACGGCGTCAAAGGATTTCCTAGAACCGATATATCCCACTGTCAATTGACGGAATTGGAACACGAATATGAAAGTAAACGTATTTTACAAAGGTGCAAAATATTCTATTGATGTTCTAAAAATATTTTCACGATACTTATAGCCGTCCCGGTGAAATTTATGCCGGCTGCCCCGTGCTATATGAATAATTTTATAAAAAGTAAAAAAACGAATTCACTTTTTTCCATTATGTTAAATAGTTAATTGCTTCAACTATGCCTACAGCCTTATTAACATATTCCAGTCTGTCTGGGATGGTCCGATATAGTTACTTATATAAGAGGACTAAAACCCCGTTTCAGTTTATTGACTTTGATTTTCTCCGTGTTGGTTCGGGTTCCATTGTAGAATAGGCCAACTGCCTTCCACCCTGGCCGCTCGTAAGAGGCGAGCACTGGGTCTATTGTCACCAACACCGTGACATTGACTAGGTGGTAGAGTTTGGCAACGACTCGCCCGGATTGGTACCACCGCCTTTTCTATTAATGCCACAATAGCGTCAGTGCTCGCCATTGTCGTGTTCTGGTTCGGAGGGTAGGGTAGCCGGTAAACTTTATCACGCAAGAGGCTTACTATCCCAGTCTCAGGTTGGCAACGCACCATTTCCACCTTTGGCGTCTATAGGCGACGTATATTTCTTACCATCAGGAATCCGTCTGCTTGTTTGCCTTCCGATATCATAAAAAAAATCTATACAAATAAATGTAACTGGAGTGTCGGTAGATATGTAATATTAAAATAACCGCTTCTTACTAAATGCACGTGTATGTTTACAAGGTATATATATCAAAACAGTATTTTTTTTGAATTTTTGTTTGTCTGTCTATACCCGCTAATCTCAGAAACAGCTGGACCGATTTCAACAGGACCTTTACTGGCAGACAGCTATTTTGATAAGGAACAGCTCTAGGCTACTTTTATTTCATTCTATACTACATAATTAGCGGCTATAGGCAACACTTATCTTTTACTATCAAAAAATCCATTTGTTTGTTTACTTCTCAATTCCATAACAAAATTTAGTGTCACCATAATTCTATCACTGATCTCGCTTTTCACTCTAATCGAATTAATATTATAATTTGAAAGTGTCTATGTGTATAAGTTTGTTCAATCTTTACTCCATAAATGCTTACCTGATATCAATAAAAAGCATAATTTCGAAATCATTAAAATAAATTAATTAATTCAAATTAGACCTAGAAGAAAGATATACCTAGTCTACTTTTTATTTCTTTATTACGCGGGCGATTACACAGGTAATTTACGAGATTAAGTACTACGTAATTACGTAGATATAGATGTAATAACGTATGAGATGGAAAAAAATACATAAGTAATCCCGTATTTAAAAAAAGTTATATTATACTAGCTTTCTACTCGCGTGAATTATTTGAATGACACACGTAACTTTCAAAGGGCAGAAAATTTTCCCACTTATTATTCGTATTGCATCAAAATAATCCCCTCTTTTTAATGTAGCTAGATAAAAAGCCTATGTTTTTCTTCAAGGCCAACTCTATCTCTTCTTAACTTTATTTCATAAAAATCAGTTCAGCAGTTTAGACGGACGGAGTTAGTTAGTAAAGATGTTAAATTTAATCACTAAGGTGTTATTTACCATTTTTGATCTTTTTTTGCACATCCCTATTGTTATAAGCACAAGTCTTTGTACTTAAGACATTTAAGTATTACTGCGTCTGGGTCTTAAAACTGAAAATGGGTTTTATTGCATGGGACGGCCAATGAATGAAGGAATACTTTATCGTACGACATACAGAAGGACGGAACGTAAACATTCTTGGTCGTTATTTATTGGGCTATTTCCTTCCAGGCGTTCTTTTTACCCACTCACCAGTGACGGCCCCAACTATATATTCCCCAACATACAAAAGCTCTAGGGACCATAATTTATTCATGTTTCGTTTATTAGAATTTTCTCCGTCGTAATTTATGTTAAAATGTCGCATTTTCTAAAGTCTTGCTTTTTCAACACTCAACTTGCATTTTAAATCACTCTACGACGTTTAAATAACAGTAATACTAGTTAACCGACATAGAAAGGAGGAGGTTCTCAATTCGATTGCATTTTTATTGAGGATACTTTTTTGTAAGATAGGATTTTGGAGGTGATCCCATACATATGTTTTGATTATACTTAACATTGAGTATTATTGTTTATATTCAACGACACGATAATGAAATTGAAGTCAGTTTTTTTGTAGTTTTACTATGTTGAAATTATAAATTATTACTTTTTGTTTCATAAATAAAATAAAGTTTATTTATTCATATCAGTCTAAACCATTTAAACAAATAAATAAAATTGGAATGTCTGTATGTAATATTAAAATAACCACTTTATACTAAATGCATATTTTTTAAAATTTTTTAACTTTAACTGCCACCAAAAAAAGGAAAAATGGCGCAAAAAAAGTCCAAATAAGTCCCATAGGTTCGGCGGGCCGTCGACCT
>DVZL01007790.1:0-10575 GCA_018236625.1 Lasaia peninsularis
ACACAAGCATATAATTTGCTTACTTTGGGGTTAGATAAATTTGTGTAATTTGTCCAGTAATATTTATTTATTTATTTATTTATTTATCACGATATCTTAACGGAATTCGGCGAAAAACTAAATAATCTTAATTCGCGGGGGAAGCCTCGAGCGATAGCTAATATAATATTGTAATAATGAGTTACCTGTATATTTTGTAAGGCAAGATTTTGTCGAGGACAACCACCTTTACTTCTGAACTTCGGGACGAGTCCCGTGGCCGTCGTGAATATACCGAGCACGGCGCTCACGGCCGAGTCTATGACTATAGGGAAATGATAACTACCTATTTCACTGGCGAGCTGAAAAATAACACACGATAAACTATACTTAGTCTGGCCATAAATACTTTTACAATTAAAAATAAAAAAATATTACATTTGAATTTGGAATCTGTTATTTTTATACGATTGTTTATTGTGTCTTCTCATTTTGGCGCCACTACATTGTACAATATTTTGAGATATTAAAATGACACTTCATTTTAATATCTCAAAATATTGATATAGAGCGGTTCTCTATAATCGCTGTGATTCACACACAAAGTAGGCATGGAGTCAAATGCAATTTTTAAAACTCTCCATACACTTGGTATTAGTCAAATGTTTATAGACCGGGCTAGTAATAGGTACAAAGAGACTTCCTCTGTTTTTGACAGAGAAAGATCGGACCATCCACGTAGTGTTCGTAAGAAAAAGGTGGTCAAAGCAGCAAGGGAAAGAATTTGAAGAAATCCTGTCCGAAAGCAATAGATTTTATCTCGGGAAATAAAGATAGCACCTAGAATCATGTCGAGTATTTTAAGAGATGACTTAGAACTTGCAGCCTATATGAGATGGACTGGTCATTTCTTAACTGATAAATTAAAGACGAATACGTCGAATAAATAATAATAAGTTAAATAATATAATATAGTCTAAACAATAATAGTAAGTCGAAACAACTACTGAAGCGGTACGCAAAGAGAGGTCACAGAAAAATTTTATAGACGGATACGATTTTTTTTAAATTGATCAACATCTTAACAAACAAAACGACCGTATTTATGCTCAAAGCTCTAAGGAAGCTTCCTAATTAATCGACAGAGTGCAACATGTCGGATATTCGGATAATGCCCGACTTTAGTGATGGTTTGGTGGGGTCTCAGCAATGAAGGAATAATTGAGCCATATTTTTGTGAAAAAGGTATCAAAACAACAAACAAAACACAAAAAAAAAACAAAACACAAGGGTATCAAGATACCATTTTTGAGAAGGTAGTTAAGCCCCTTAACAACACGAAGTTCAATAACCAAGTATGGTCCTTCCAGCAAGACTGCGCCAGAAACATAAAGCTCGGTTGGAAGCGAACGTTTTGGACTTCATCAGAGCTGAAGACTAGCCGTCGTCTATTCCCGATCTTAATCCACTGGATTATGATTTATGGTCAGTGTTAGAGAGCTTGTTCTAAACGCCATGATAATTTGGAGTCCCTAAAACAATCGATACGATTGGCAGTGAAGAATTCCCCATGAAAAGAGTGCTTGCTTCTATTAATAACTGGTCTCAACGTTTAAAGGACTGTATTGCAACGAATGGAGAATACTTCGAATATTTATTTACATTTTTAATTGTTTTATATTTGTGTATTAAACGAACACACTGTAAAAGTAATAAATATTATTTGCAATTAAAAAAACAATTTTTTTCTGTGTTACAATATTTATGGCAAGACGAGGTATAAACTAAATTTAGAGTAGATTCATTTAACGCCGTTCTTTGTCACAGAATCGGGTCTCAAAGTTGGCGAGCGTAGCAACTGTATTGTTCCAAATTTAGCTGAGCGTTTGGTAACGGGATCGGAATTTTTTTAAGCGAAATATTATTAAAATATTTTGTACGCGAAATCCAAAGGAAGAGAGGGATAACGCGGGAGGTCGCAGAGGGGTGAGAGTTATCAAATGTAAAAAAAATGTTTTTCAAAACCTAGAATTGAACGGGCCGCTTCTAGCTTAGTATATTTTCTATTTTGACTACGATTTCACAACGAGGTTTTGTTTGAAATAGGTTTGTTTACGGTGTGTTTTGAATACGTCTCGAAAAGATTTTACCTGAGAGGCGCGTTGTTTAGTTTCCAGACTAGAATTTTCGGAAGCCATGTAACAGGTGACCAACAACCTGTTGCACAGCTCCATGGGGTCGGACGGGGTGAAGTCTGGTTGGGCGAGAATTTTACGGACGTCGAACAGCACTTGACTATCTGTAATTATATGATAATTGTCAATGTAAAACATTATAAATCTAAACGTTTGTTAACGTTCGAGTACAATCCCAACAAATATCATAGCCGTAACCCCGAAGGATATTGCTCCATACTTGTGCACCAGCGTACTTGTGCTGTCGTTATTTTTTTCAGATAAAATCTCAAAGAACAAGTTGTCCTATCCGCTTATCGAACTCAAATCCTTGTGCGTCAAAGTAGGACGCGGACTACGCTCGACCACAGAGGCTATACTAATATATTTTCGGATCGTAATCTTAAAAACTAGCTGTCGATAAATAAGAACGGGGTTCGTCAAAAGGATGATCTACATCCCATGGGAATAATTACGGCTTTGGCCTTTTTGGCACAAACTTAATGACAAATCTATCATCAGTGGTATGGTTGGCTATGACCTTATTAACCTATGCTCGCCTCTTACGAGCTGCCTGGTAGAAAGGCAAATGATCTATTCTACACAGGACCCAGACCAATACAGGGAAACTTTATTGAATGATCGTTTGCTTAAGAGTACATGTAGTAATACATTGGCTCGTGTAAATAGAACACGCTTATTTAAATGTTATCGATTTGTTTTGTAATAACTTTTAACACACATTGGTATTCGGCAAATAAATCATTTTCATTGCATTTCGAAAGCATCATAACTAAATGCTAGAGGGGTACCTTCAGTCGTCAAATGTTCCAGAAATATCTTGAACATCTGACCACTTTTTTAATCTTATCTAAGTGAAATGCACATTATTGGTGTTTTAATATCGTTAATATGTTATAATTAAGAAAAATGAGAAATTTTCAAGTTTCAAGTGGTCCTTACGCAAAAATAAAATGTTTATTTCTAATATTACTAACAAAATAAAAAAATATACTTACCTCATAATTATTTTTAAAACTAATATTCAAAAACTGTCTCATTTATGTATATTTAGAGCTTCTTTATATAAAACATACTACAATATAATATTGAAAAAACATATTACATGGAAAAAACTTGAAATATGATGTATACTTCATTTTTCTTTCACATTTACTAGAGGCACTAAATCTTTCCAAATCATATAGATTGCATGTGCTTTTACATATAATTTTAACTAAACCTAAATGTTTCTTACACCTCGATTCACGACATCTTATGAATTATCAATGAACCATCACTAAAATATTTTGCAAAGGTATTGTCCTTAATAAAATTCTATGTATTTTTGTAATTTTACACGTAATTTACGCCCTTTAGGACACGCTATTTGTACAGGAGTGCAAGTTACTTGTTATTTAATAATTAAAGTAGTGCCGATATAATTAGCTAGGTTTCGATGTGAGTAAGCGCGTCACCTCCGCGCTGCACGGCGTCGCAGATGAGCGTGCACATCGAGAACACGACGCAGGCGGCGCTCGTGGAGTCCACGCCCCCACTCAGCGGCAGGAAGAACCCGCCCTGACCCGACCGCCGCAGGTAGTCCCACAGCCAGCACGCCGGACCTGACACACACCACACCGTGCAGTGGGCGCTCGGCGACATACATATTTGTAATGTGTAACGGTACAGGTGACGTCTGTTAAGACCGTTTGCCACGTAGAGGGACCCTCTAATCTCAGGCAAAGTTGTTTTTTTTTATATAGTATAAGACAGCGAACAGGCACACGGGTCTCCTGATGGTGAGAGACAACCGTGGTCTATAGACACCATAGATGTTATAGGTACGTCGCTGTCCTGTGCCCGGCATGTTAGGCTTGATCTGCAAAGTTTACCGGCTACCTTACCCTCCAGATCCGAACACGACAGTGTCATTTGGGCGGCAGGAATAGGTAAGGCGGTAGATCCCTACCCAGGCGAGTTGCTGCACAGCACTCTACCACCATCGTTACTTCTCCATCGCCCATGGGAATCATTAATGTAAAATTACCTAAAAATTTTTCAATAAAAACCTTTGCATACCAATTAATATAAGCCTACCTATTGTAAGATTTATTATATGTTCTCCAAAATGTATGTGTATTGGTGTGCTTATTGCGCATTGTTTTTATTAATTCATTCATTCATTCACCGATATCAAAGACAAACATTCAAAGGCCTGTTTCACTTATAAGGGTATGTTATAACTGTCAGTATCACAAACGATTTTGGAAACGGCTTAAACGATTTTCTTGAAATTTTGTATTTGGGGGGTTTCAGGGGCGATAAATTAGTTGCCTGGTTACTGAGTATTCATATTTCATCAGTAAGTAATTTGCATAATTTTAAGTAAATATAATTAAAAAAAAACACAGAGCAAAGCTCAGTCATCCAGGTACTTATTAGTAAATTAAATCTTTATAAAGTATAACTCAAAAACCTCTTCTTGTATCTTGATCAAATTTGTAAGGAACCACCTCTGAAGCATGATTAGTCATCTCACGAAAAAAAAATTACAAAATTCCTTGCAAATTTGTCTAAGTTATTGCGTAGCAAACGTACAAAAAGACTTACACTCTAATTGAGAACCTCTTTCTTTTGTAGTTGGTTAAAAAAGTAGTAGTATTGCTTCTAGGCTCTGTAACGTAATATGTAAGTTATGATTATAATAAAACTTCTACTTATCTAAACAAATAAAATTGGAGTGCTTAAGGTGACGGCCAATGACATACATATATTAAGTCAATGCAGAGACGCGATGTAAAAATGAAGCCCATCGTCTTCTATGTTCAGATTTGGTACTAAATTTTTATTTATAACTTCGTATTTTTTTAATTATTAAAGGTAGCCTAAGTCGTTCCGTGTTGCATTAGCATTCTGCCAGTGAAAGTCCCGTCAAAATCGGTTCAGCCGTTTCAGAGATTAGCGGGTACAAATAGACGGACATACAAAAAATCTGAAAATGTTGTTTTGATGTATTTACCTTGTAAATATACTTATTAAAAAACGGTTATTTTAATATTACACCCGGACACTCCAATTTTGTTTATTTGTATAGGTTAAGGCCGAGTTAATTCAGAGAAGCGATGTAAAAATGCACAGTACCATCTATTGTCTGTCTTAGAATTTTGTTTTAGAAATGTATAAAATAAAACAATTATTAAATAAGAACGCGGACGAAGTTACGGGCACTGCTAGTCCTTTAATATAAAAATATTTTTTAATAATATATAATATACAAAAGACGAGCTCATCTCTATATTCTTCTAACAGACCCAATGTATTGCAAATCCATAAAAGAACAGCTGCTGTGTTCATCCTGTTCTCCTGTATTGAATAGACCACCAGCCTCCCAACCTGGCACCTCGTAAAATGGCGCGTTTCAAGTGAGACCTCAGATATTACACAGTTCAAAAACATGTCAAATTTAGGTGTACAGTCGTCAGGGGAGCCACATTGATTAGTACTAGTTGACAGATAAAACTATCAAGTAAATGAGTTCCATTTCACGTTACACGGACTTTGTGAAATTGCTTTCTAAATTTACTCATGAGTTTACTGAGCGATTAGCTTACTTTTAACTTTACTGACATGGTGAAAGAGGCCCTTAGATCATATGTTCAATTTGACCAGGGATAATTTCTTCGATAGGTAATTAATTAAAATTAACTAAATTTTACTAGTTACACTTCGGAATACACACAGAGCCTCAGTGGTCTATTGGCTAGGGCTTCGGACTTTCATTCTAGTAGTCCAAGTTCAAACACAATGTACCAATGAGTTACTAGAACTTAAAAGACCGAATTAAAATTCACTCCTAATAAATTATTCCTACTAAATAATTATATAGGAGTGGAATTCACTCCTATATAATTATTTTTTTAATTTTGTAATAATAATTAAAATAACCGCTTTTTGCTTAATGCATATGTATTTACAATGTACATATACCTAAATAGTTTTTTAGAATCCATTTCTGCCTGTTGGTACCTGCTTATTTCAGAAACGGCTGGTCCGATTTTGACTGGAGTTTCACAGGCAGACAGCTGATGTAAAGTAAAGAGTAGCTTAGGCTACTTTTAATTAGATTTTTTAAATATATCACCTGATTAAATTTTCCTTTCTATATACAATGTTGTAACATACGATTAAATTTATCTGGGGGCACGGCATTGCCCCCGACAAGTCGAGCAGCACGGCCGTAACCATCCTTTTCTCGAAACAATTCAGGTCGATTTTGATCTTTTTTAAGATTTTTTACGAAAAAGGTATTTACAAAATAAAAAAATTATAAAGTACGTTTATTAATACCACGCGGACGAAATCGCGGGGAATAGCTATTACAAAAATCGGCCAAGTGCGAGTTGGACTCGCACACGAAGGATTCCGTACAACGTTTTTTGTATCGGATCACCGTTTACTTAGTAACAAAAATACTTCATCCGTCAAAATGTCAACTGTCTATCTATCGCAGTTCATGACAGATAGACAGACGGACAGCGGTTACTAAGTAATAGGGTTCCGTTTGGGGCTTTTCTTGGTAAAACCCAACGGAACAATAAAAATTAAAAAATGTAGAATGTATACTGCGAGCTCAATGATAATATTTGCAAAATAATAACCAAAACCCCAATCGTTCCAGAGGGTTGGTAGCCCTGCGCCACAAACCCTACATACCTACCACCTGCCAGACACTTTGTATAACATATGGATTATTGGAACCTCTGGCTTGCGAACAGGAAACGTCTGCGGTCGAAAAAAACTTTAATTTGTATTACAATTGAACTCAGTCTGACTTTTTGATTGATGTCTATTGGGGTCCCTAAATGGTTAAACTCATTTAGAAATTAAAACACGCTTGTACAATTTGTCAATTACGCTCTTATTTTAACTACCAGGTTAGTCTCGGTGGTCTAGTAGCACTTAGAACTTTATCCCGATAGTGCAGGTTCAAATCCCGTCATGTAACATTGAGTTTAACTCAAGTACGTTTCAGCGCTGCAACTAAGTAAAGTAAAAATCTCGTGAAGAAACACAAAGTGACTGATGTATTAAAGCACATAACATCCAACCTTTAAGCTTAAAATGATTAATGCCTCTGTGGTGTACGGCTGTCGCCTGTTAAGACCGTTAGATACGAAGGGTCCCGGGTTCTATTCCCAGGTCGGGCAATTTTTCAACTTTTCTTAAATATTTTCAGATTATTCTGAGTAAGCATTACATTGCCCGGGACTGGAATGTGTCCGAAGTGGCGATAGGCTTGCCACCTATCACATCAGGGCCCCAGTACCTTGGCTAATCGTGGGTGTTCTTGTATATCTGCTGGACTTACGAGTCGTAGATATACAAGCACCTCCCTGCCTACCTTTTCGGGGATAATAGGCGTAAAGGTACTTTTTTTTATAAGCTAAAAAGATTTTGTAAGAAGGCATTTGTGTTGATTGATTATGATTTACTGTTGGAGAAAAGTTATAGCATAAATGATTATTTTTAAAGATAAGATTAAGTAATAAATACATCAAACTAATGTTGATATAGTTTAAATTTAATTAAAGTAGTCATGGTTGCCGAGAAGTTTGTTTTGGCGTTTTTTCTCCTGACTGGCTAGGTTTTGAAACGGTTTTAGTTTAAAATAATGTTTATAAATAATAATATATGGCGAAATTTTTTAATTATTAATTGTAAAAATTAATAATTAAAAAATTTCGCATACGTACACCTCTTATTAGAAAGGCGTCCAATTTTTCAAAATTCAACACCCGTGAAAAGTCCCATTCGTAAAGAAGCGTTAACCCAATGTTATAAAGTAAATAAAAAATAAAATCTGCCAAGCGCGAATCTGACTCGCGCACGAAGAATTCCGTACCAAAATTGTATAAAAAACGACGTAAAAATTAGTTGTACAACCTTGATATTACCATTTTACTATTTTTTCATTTCTTATTAGGTATAGCGGCAACCGAAATACATAATCTGTGAAAATTTGTGCTTTCTAACTATTACGGTTCATGAGACGTAGCCTGGTAAAACACAGACAGATAGACGGACAGCGGAGTTTGATAATAGGTTCTGTTTTTACCCTTTGAGTACGTAACCGTTTAGAAACCTCAGTACGTTAATCCGGCTCCCACTTGGTCTGTTGTTAAATTATTTTTAACAAGCATTAATAAGTAAGTTCTATATATTTTACATTTAAATTCAAACATTGTCATTCATTTAAACATAAGATATATAAATAAAAAACAGGCCAAGGGCGAGCCCGATTCGCGCACGAAGGGTTCCGTACCTTTAAACATAAAAACGACAAATAAATCACGTTTATTCTATTAGAACCCCTTTCAAATATTTATTTTATTATATGTTTAGTATGTGTTGAGTGTGTGTAATAGGAATACGTATATTATCTGTGAAAATTTCAAAGCTATTACAATTCAATATATACAACCTGGTGACAGGCAGACGGACGGCGAAGTTTCAGTAATAGAATTCCGTTTTTACTCTTTGCTTATGGAACCCTAAAAACAGTACAATGACTTTTGAAACAATATAAACAGCTGATTATTGATACAGTATAAAAATACTTTTCAATTGTTTTATACTGCATTGAATTCATGACTTTCAACAAGTGGTCTTGTTGGAAATGACCCAGATAACCTATGCTCGCTTCTTATGAGCTGCCTGGTAGGGAGTCAGATTGTATATTCTACACACAGGAACCGGAACAACACGGCAAAAAAATCTTTATTTAAATTGCACAAATGAAAAATTTCTGAAATTAGTGTATCGTGTATAATTTAAATATGCCAATTTACCTAAGACGCAGACATGACATTTTATGACTTAAAACTATTTCATACTTGACTCAAATTAACGAAACTGGATAACTGTAAGTTAATTAAAACTGGCAGCTACTCGCTCATGCCAAATAAAAAAAAATATCTGCATTAAATAAATGTAAAAGTGTTCTTTATTTAAAAATATAAATATTTAGAAGTTTGACATACTCCAAGTGTTCTTTATTTAAAAATAAAAATGTGTGGAGGTTTTTTCAAGAAAATATCATACGCTTATTTACACCCACACAAGCTTTGCAACTATGTAGATATTTAAACAAATTGAGGTTTCACGCGCTATGTCTAGACAGGTTGCAGACGAATTTTTAATATGTGTATTATTACGCCTCCTATATAAATGTCTATCATGGGATATTGAACTCTATACCTGTATTTTAGAATTCATTTTCAATTAACAACAGTGCAAGGTTATATCGCGGTTAGAATATGTTTTTGTGTTGCAATTTTGCTGGTTCACCATCACCTAACGGCCTTCATACGGATAACTTCTTGGAAGCAGCTGATGTTAATTTGGAAAAAGCCTTTTTATTTACAAAAAAATGAGATTGCTCACTGTTTTATTAATAAAAGCCACAATTTTTAATATTACAATACGTGCTAAACTTACTTAATAATGTATTTCTGTTACATTATATATAAAACAGTAGTTAGTCTCAACACATATGTAACTATGTAGTATATGACGTCTATGTGTGAGTGCACGCTTCTGTGTGTTTTTGAGTGTACGTGTATCTTTGTGTGTGTGCGCGCTGGTGATTTAGTGTTATTTATAAACTCTGAATTACTAAATACATATAAATGATTATTCACTAACAATGTTTAAAAACGGTGATTAATATGTTATAATTAAATTTCAATATTTTATTTTTATAATTAAGAATAGGATTTAAAATGTAAAATGAAAATAAAAAAATTGGGTCGCTTTTAAGTTTCTTTTCTATTTAAGGTAATATTAAGTAAAGTTAGTACGATGCAACACTATTTTTTTCTTTCATTATTTTCTTACCTATGTAGAGAAAAAAAAATGTTATTCAAACTCCCACCAAAAAAAGGAGTACTTAAAGCGAAACTCAATCAGGTATCAGGTACTTTAGGAAAGAACCTGATGGAGTCGCTCTAAACTACTTTGTTTTTGTTTATTTTTATATTTTAAAATGTATTAGCCCACGATTAGCCAAGGTACTAGGGCCTATAACATGATAGGTGACAAGCAACTTCGGGCACCCCTGGCAGTGTAATGCTTACTCAGAATAATCTTAAAAACATTTGAAGAAAAGTTGCCCGACCTGGGAATTGAACCAGGGATCTTACCCGACTAACGGTCTTAACAGACAGCCGTGCCGAGGTACCACAGAGGCGATACTTTTCCTTTTAAACAACTTCAAGTAGTTCTTTCCGGCCTCCTCCATTATTTATTTCAAGTACGTATTATGACACAACAAGTATATAATTAACTCCATTTTAAAAGCTTTAATTTAACTTGCATTGTATGTATGCAAGTTTGTATGTTCGGGTGGAATCTTAGAATT
>DVZL01007791.1:0-10575 GCA_018236625.1 Lasaia peninsularis
AGTATATCCACGACTCGTAAGTCCAGTAGATATACTAGAACACACCCACGATTAGCCAAGGTACTAGGTACAAGGTAATTACTCATATAAGATTCACAATCTCGATAATTTTGTCAAAATATAATTTTTGACAAAATTACCCAACCACATTTGCTTTCACAGCATCTTCACTTTTGTTAATATTATTAACAAACATTTAAATATTCTGCATAAGCAAAATTAATAAAATTAATAAAATTGGCAAATTTTGCAATAAATAAACATATATTTTTTTTTTTTGAAATTGTTTCCTGTTTATTACATCAATATGTAACTGAAAAAATAATATAAAAAAACAAACACGCCACTACGCTTTTTACAAATATATATAAAAAAAATATAAAATATTATAAATCTAAGATGATATATAATTGCAAAACAAGTCAGCAGAGCAGTCTTCAATTGTATCTCTTACGGAAGGAGTTCAAGAATTTTTTTGATGAAATACTTGCAACTGTTGATTCTACAATTTCTCCAACACTCTTGATGATGGCGGTTATTTACCATCCGACGCGTAGACATTTTCTGTAGCCGACAACGTGTTCCACAAAAAGTAGTAGAAATACTAATACTGCCTATGGAATATGTTGTCGGCAGCAGCGTTTCTGAGACAACCTTCAAGATGAACGCAGTAAAACTGCAAGTTTCAACATCGGTTCTCTTGCACAGATTCAATTGATACCAAAATTCCTTTATCTTATTTTCGAAATGTTTGAGACACTAAAAAAATAGCAAATAACTTAATACGCCTATGTCTCTAAAATTTAAATAGCTTCCTCGATTTCTCAAGGATCGTAATTAAAACGAAAAATCAAATTTTCGAATTTCTCTAGAAATATTAATATAATCGAAAAATATATTATAAGAAAATAAAAATTGCTAGAGATAAATCTTTAACCCGAAACAGTAGGCAGATGTAGATATGCACCAACAATAAGTCAACGGTATTAGATCCCATGTGATATGGCAAGCCACACGAATACAATCTCTGGCAAAGTTTTGTGCATCGCCTGGAACTGGATTTCGGTGCAAGTCGGTTATTATGAACACAACTGCTGTTTACTACCAACAAGACGCATGCCCGTTTGCATCTTATGAAATAAAAAAGCCACTGACCGATAATGAAGACGTTCTTCTTGGCTCCCATGCCGTCCATCTCGGTGAGGATCTGGTTGATGACGCGGTCGGCGGCGCCGCCGGCGTCCGACACGGAGCCCCCGCGGGACTTGGCGATGGAGTCCAGCTCGTCGAAGAACAACACGCACGGTGACGCCGAACGGGCCTGCGTCAAACACACATATTAGTTTTTGCGTTTCAGTGATATAAAACCAAAGGACACACAACCCAGAACAAAGACACAGAAGGCCCGTGCGTTTGTTCGCTGTCTTGTCTCATAAAAACAAAACATAAATTCGAAAAGTTTATCAAATTTAAATTGTACAAGGTTAAAAAAAAGGATTACCAATATATAAATTCAAAAAATGTAAACCACCGAAGCTTTTATAAAAAAAACTACCAATTACAACACAAAGTTCCTTAAAAGACAAAATAGGTTTTTCGTTGTTATCAACTTCGTGAATTTCACTAAATATTAATTTTTGATTATCTTACTCTTAGAGCAGTGTTTTTGTTATACATATTAAAATACATTTTCAACACCTTTCATTTGATATTGATTGAATAAAAAACCAATGAGTGTTACCTTATCGAATATATCTCGAACATTGGCCTCAGATTCACCGAACCACATAGTGAGGAGCTCCGGACCTTTCACCGAGATGAAGTTAGCTTGACACTCGTTGGCGATAGCTTTAGCCAACAGCGTCTTACCTGTACAAAAAAAATGTATAATAGACTGATATCTTATTAAGTCTAGAATTTGGAATACAAAATGTGTTTTTCGGATAGCTTAACTATGCTAATATATATAAAACTATAAAAAATATCTGTGCATATTTGCGCACACATTTATTTCTCTCTGCCTACCTCATAAGGGACTTGGCGTAAAAAGCATTTATTTTGTACATTGTCCTTGTATATTTCAACGGATATTTTTTATGGGATAAGACAACGAACAAACACACGGGCCTTCTGACGTTAAAAGTCTACAGAGGCCCTTAGATACTATAAATGTTGTAGCTGCATCGTTGTCCTGTGGTCGGGCTGTTAGACCTTATGTGCATGTCTACAGACAACCATATCCTCTGGATCGGAACACAACAATCTTATTATGATATGAGGAATAGGTAAGGAGGTTGATCCCAACCCGGACGAGTTGCTGCACAGCACTCTACCGCGAGCGTTGGTAATGACCGAATAAACCTATGTTATAATAATTTATGAATATAAGTGCTTATTTTTATTTTGTTAGTGTGTGTTAATTTTGAAGAAGTGTTGCTAGTGTAGGGCCACTGACCACAGCCGGGCGGGCCGTAGAATAGCACCCCGCGCGAGGGCTGCATGCCGAACTTGAGGAACTTGTCGGGGTGCTCCACCGGGTACTGCACCAGCTCCTGCAGCTCACGCTTGACGTTCTGCAGGCCGCCGATGTCCGTCCACGTGACGTTGGGGACCTCCACCACCGTCTCGCGCAGCGCCGACGGGGACGACTTCGTCATCGCGTACTGTACGGGAGTTCAAAACATTATTGTAACAACTCATTTGTATGTGTGTAGATATCCCAAAACTCATGAATAGGATTGTCAGCGAAATACTGAACGTGCCCGGTTTAAAATGTTTTTTATTAACAATCGTGAAATCATATTATATAGATTATTACCCTATGGAGATTATCTTAAAAAAAAATCAATTTAATAATAATGTAGTACCTTCACGCCTATTATCTCCGAAAGGATAGGCAAAGGTGTGTTAGAACATTCACGACTTGTAAGTCCAGTTACTAGAACTCCCACGATTAGCCAAGGTACTGGGCCCTTTTTTAAATAATGTGCTAAAGAGCTATTTAAATGTACAAAATAATAACTAATGTGAACATGTGACCTATTTTACAATGAAACACATATTTTTCATTCATTCAAACAAAAATAAAATGGTAACCAAAAAAAAATAGTACTCAATCTACCAAGGAGTACAGTTTAGTTCTCTTGAAGATACTTCGGTTGCCAAGCAAAACGTAAGTTGAGAGTAAGTAAATTGTGTTTCTTGTTTGATCGAGTTGCACTTTACTAGTTTTTTGCTGGAGTTTTGCAAAATAATATTTTATTTTTTCATAAATCATTTTTTTTTTATTGTTATAACAGACGCAAAATTTCTTATAGGCTCATTCTCTAAATATCACTGAACAACACTTACACGGAAGTTATCCATGGTGACGGCAAGAGAGTTGAGCACTTCGGCGTCGATCTGGTCATCCTCGAGGTCGATGAGGTCCATCTTCTCGCGGATCTGCTGCAGAGCGGCCTCCGAGCACAGCGACGCCAGGTCCGCACCCACGTGACCGTGAGATTCTGCTGCAATCTGCAGACGGAACAAACATATTGACAAAACATGTTTATTTATTTATTCACTACACCTTAGGGAGCTGCAGGGAGGGGAGGGAAGGTTGTAAAACGTTACGATGCATCACAGGGGCAGGAGGGATTTTTTATGGAATAATGAAGCGAACAAGCACACGGGTCTGCTGATGGTAAGAGACAACCGTGGCCTATAGATACCATAGATGCGTGCGTCGCTGTACCGTGTGAGGCCCGATGTGCAAGTTTGCCGTCTACCTTATCCTCCAGAACGGAACACGACAATGTCATAATGGCGGCAGGAAGAGGTAAAGCGGTGGATCCCTACTGGGGCGAGTTGCTACACAGCACTCTACCAGCAGTAGTCACGTTGGTAGTGATCCAGTCAGCCTATGCTCGCCTTTTACGAGCTGCCTGGCAGGGAGGCAGATGATCTATTCAAACAACGTGTTACGTAACATCGTTTTTTTTAATCGTGGCGCAATCAGAATGTTTTAGCAACTTCCCGATACTTTGTGCAACACAACAAACGCGACAAGAAGACAACCATCTAACATTTAATTCCGTGTGTCAAGATTATTTGACTCTCCCGCTGGAACCCGCTTAGATATCGGGGTAAAAAGTATCCTATGTAGCTCTCCAGACCATAAAACCGCTCGGTTGCGACACGAGAGAAGAACGTCCAAGCATTGCGACAGTGGAGGGTGTGTAGTACCTGCTCGAGGTCGACGTCGTCGCCGAGCTTCATGTTCTTGGTGTGTATGCGGAGGATCTCGAGGCGGCCGGTGGCGTCGGGGATGCCGATGTCGATCTCGCGGTCGAACCGCCCGAACCGCCGCAGCGCCGCGTCGATCGAGTTCGGGCGGTTCGTCGCCGCCATCACGATCACGTGGGACGACTTCTTCATACCTGAACACACATATACACTTTTATATCCAGATAGAAAATATATAATAAATAAATATTACTGGACAAATCACACAAATTGATCTAACCCCGAAGTAAGCAAATTATATGCTTGTGTTATGGGTGTTAGACAACGATACAAATACATAGAAATACTTAAATAGATATGAGAATAAATTTATTTGAAGTATATTACTAACTTTGTTAACGCGGGTGTATTTGTATTTGGTAAAGACTTGTTAGGGTAGCAATAATATGTAATAAAACGATTTTTATAAAAACTGACCCCTGCTAGGTTTTGAAATAGACAGCCAATATATAAGATACTGATTTGTCATATCATCTAATATGAATAATTCTACTCATCAGTAATTTTATTGTTGTTATTAAGCACTCACAAAAAGTTCAAGAATAAAGTTAATATTTAAACAGTTCACTTAAAATAACCATATGTAATTTGTAGGATATATTGATTGTTTTTATTAATAATAATAAATAAATATTACTGGACAAAGTAAGCAAATTATATGCTTGTGTTATGGGTGTTAGACAACGATACTAATACATAGAAATACTTAAATACATATGAGAATAAATTTAATAAACACCGACAAATACCAATACTGACAAATCGATATAAACTTGTTAAATTGTTAATTTCTAACATTTTTGGGGTTCAGTACTCAAAGAGAAAAAATAGAAGTCTGTTATTAAGGCCAGCCACATGCGAGTCCAACTAGCGCTCTAAGGATCGTGGGAGCACACTATTTATTTTATTCTTTCCCACTCTTTCTCTGATCTCGCTATTATAAATACAATCTATGAGAATTACTCCACACATATAGATTAAAAATAAGAAAAATAATCGTCCACATATTTACATATTACTATAATTAAAAATTATTTTTTAAATAGCTGAACAGTTTCGCTATTTACAGCATCATCAGGACTAAATCTTAAGTTACTTACAAACAATCAAAAAAATAAAACACTTAAGAGTTACCAGCGTCTACTTTTTTTTACCATTCTTAAAACTACAGATCTGTCACATCCATCATAATACATAACCTGTCACAGATTATATACACCGTTTCCACTTCACCATAAAACATTCGATCTTTGATCCAATAGTTATCAACCTATGGAAACATCTACTGCTAATTAAGACCAAAAAAATATTGCAAAACTCACCATCCATAAGCGTCAACAGCTGGGAGACGATACGCCGTTCCACTTCACCATGAGTCTTCTCCCTCTTGGGTGCGATGGCATCCAGCTCATCAATGAAAATGATGGCCGGTGAATTCTTGTCAGCCTCCTCAAAAGCCTTGCGCAGGTTGGATTCGGACTCTCCAGCCAACTTTGACATAATCTCAGGACCGTTAATCAGGAAGAAGAATGCTCCTATGAATAACAAAATGAAAATAAAATTTTGAATAAAAATATGTTTATATTAAACAATTTGTATTGTATTAATACTTAGCTAATAATAAAAATATAAATTAATTCATAAAATCTACACAAATAAATAAAATTGGAGTGTCTGTATGTAATATCAAAACAACCGCTTTTTACTAAATGCACATGTAAATTTACAAGGTACATACAACCGTCGAGGGTTATATGAGAGGCTTTTATTATTAATTATGTATATTGGTGTATATTATATACGCCTTTACTAAAAAAAATATTTTATTATTACAAACACACCAATTTTATTTATTTATATACATAAAAAATAGCCTACGACCTTTGCACCGTTACTCCCACCCGCACAATTGTTAAGTAACATTAAGATGACAACTGGTTACGTATAAATACATACATACAATACATACATAGTAAAACATATGTAAGTGTCACCTGTTTCATTGGCCACGGCCCGAGCGATGAGCGTCTTCCCCGTGCCGGGCGGGCCGTACATGAGGATCCCGCGCGGCGGCTTGACCCCGATGGCCTTGAACAGCGACGGGTGCCGCAGGGGCAACTCCACCATCTCCTTGATCTGGGCGAGCTGCTTGCGACAACCGCCGATGTCATCGTACCCCACGGCATTTAGGGCTTCCTCCTCCTCCTAAACAAAATAATGATTAAAAAAATGGGCAAGGGCGAGTCTAAGCCGCCTGAGTTTTTTTTTTCCGAATTTTCTCAAGGAGGGTCCGAATTTCGATCTGGTAGTAGATTATAGAATTGTATAGATGCGTATGGTATATGTGAAATAAATATTTTCTCTACTAACAATTGGGATAAGTAGGATGTACTACAAGATTCGTCAAACAAAAGATCTTAAGAATGATTATCTCCATATATTTTAAATTTTAGGATTTTAAGTTTTGTATATGGTATAAAAATAACTAGCTGAGCCCGCGACTTCTTCCACGTTTTTATTTAAATTATTTATTTTATCTAAAATAAAAGTAGCCAAAGCCGTTCTTTATTACATTAGCTGTCTGCCGTCAAAATCGGTCCAGCCATTTCAGAGATTAGCAGGTACAAACAGACAGACGTACAGACAAAAATTCTATATCATTTTAATTTTACATACAGACACGCCAATTTTATTTATTTGTATAGATTAATATAATTAGGCTTTACAGTGCGGAAATCTAATTGAACAAAAATATATAACTATCATACAACAATGTCTCACGAAAAAAACACAATAGTAGCAAGATACAAAATTCACTCTCAACGTACTTACAATCAAGTTAAAGTTCAGTGAAGTTGTAAAATAGCCACGCGATAAAATCCTAAATTAGACATAATTTTGTTGGAATATAAATTTAAAAATGAACATTTATTCAGTTTTAACAGTATTTTACTATATATTTATCGTATAATCAAATTTGTGCTTCCACATTTTGACTTTTCAAGTTTACATGGAGATCTATCTGTAATTAAATTATTCATATCTTCTACTTAATAAAATGTAGTATAACAAAACTGATTCTCTTTTTATTTTAGTAAAACATATAGCAACTCTTGCATCTACACACTGCTTCGTACAAAAGAAGTTATATGTATATTCTTGAAAGGAAAGCAGAAACAAAACAGAAAGATTTTTTTTATCATCAGTTCCAAATTACAACACTATTGCATCAGTATTAGATAATATAGCAACACAAATGTTATGAAGGAGTTATAATCTAAATGAAAAATTGATCTAATAAGAGTGAACAAAAAGATTACGTTTCCACAGCCTTGTTGCTTATGCATGATAGCATGTGGTTGATAAGAAAAAAACTAACATGTTGGTGTCAACGACATACACCAAGATTTACTTACAATAATTTGACCTAATAGGTGATATTGACAGATTGTGAAGCCTAATGCTATTGAGAATACAATATTATTATGATGATGATATAATTTTTGATATGAAAATTTTTTTAATTACACATTTCAGTTATGAGGTTAAAGAAAGTATATTCTTATTTTGAAATGCAGTAACACAGTTCTATTAGAAAGGAGAAAGAAAAAAGGCTGCATCGTGCTGTGGCAGATTAAAATGCTGAGAAAGTTGACCACCTGGTCTATTCTGCTGGACTATCTGGAGTGAGCTGAGATGGCTAGATTTACCATCCATGTCAAACCACACTATGGCTGTAAATTAAATCAGTAATTGACTGTACCATATTATAACAACAAAAATTAAAGGTCTAGTTAAATTAATTAAGGAAAATTCTAGCACAATAGACCAGAAATAACACAAAATGTGAATAGAAAAAAGACTTGCCTCTCGCTTAATTGGTTCTCCTTCACAGTGTATAACTGTATCTGGTGCTACAATGCAGTATGGTGCTGGATCTGTCTCTACCACTTTGAATTCTACTGCCCTCATTCCACCCCGCACCATGAAAGTATCATCACGATGTATAGGCCGATAGGCTTCCATGAAATATGGCTTAAGATATACTTCGAAGAGGTTCCTATAATAGAAGAAAATCATTTTGTAGCAATTGTAATAATATATTAGTGAGCTGACCCAGCTTCACGTGAATATATTATGCATGAAGATGAATATACATATTAACATTCCTCTTAAATATTTCTATCTATTAAAAAAATGTTTGAGGTACTAGTATTTAACTCAGAAAGTGATGCAGTTTATTTAAAATCATTTTTTTTCTAAAGTTGCTATTTAAGTTATGGCTTTTACCTAATAATTACTTGCACATAATTACTTGGTTTTTTTTAATTTTCTCTAGATCTTATTTTGATTTTTTCACTATGAGAAAATTTTAATTAGGTTATCTTAAGGTCTCAACAAGGACAAAAACTATTTTTTTAAATTTATATGCAAGTATAAAATTTATAAGCAAAATATAACTTTGCTACAGGCCTTGACAAAAGAGTAGAAACCAAAACAAACTAATGAAAAATATATACAACCATATAGTGTTCACTTAAACTCAAAAAAATTTACAACTATCTAAATAATAGTTAGCTTACCCAGTCAAGCCTTCCACTGAATCGTCAATTGGTAAAATGTGCACCCTCTTCCCATATTTGACCGATGGGCAAGGAGCAATAGACACAACATCTGAGAGGCGCACACGCAAGTTATTCCTGACAACACGGTTCATTCGGATCTTCTCATCTGGACAATTGTCATCGGATAACACAATACACACTGTCTCTTTGCGGCGTTTGCCTTTTAATAAAACTGTGTCTCCACGGAACAACTGAAGCTGCTCCATCTTCGCCTATACAAAAACAATTATGTTAATGGCATATTCAGAACTAAAAATTATTTTTAAAAGATTATTAACATCGTTCGGATAATTGCTGTAGAAAAAAAAATGTCATCTATATTTCCCTCTTCCATCGCGCTTTCCCTACCTAACCTTCCCACACACCTGTTTACATTCATATATTTTTATGTGATTTGCTATTTCTAAAATACTTTTTTTTATGATATTGGAAGGCAAATAAGCAGACAGATTTCCTGATGGTAAAAAGAACATGTCGCCTATAGACACCAAAGGTGGAAATGGTGCATTGCCAACCTGAGACTGGAATGGTAAGCCTCTTGCGCGAGTAAGTTTACCGGCTACCCTACCCTCCAAACCAGAACAACAACTCATAGCATGATTCACTCATAGTATAATTCAAATGTATAATTCAATAATAAAGTATGATGTATATATACATCATACATGTAAATAAGTTTTTTAATGAGTATAATCATAGGCCTATACCATAACTATAAAAATTTATGATATCTTTAAAGTAACCTTGCAATAAAAATATAATGTTTGCTGTACTATTGTCTAGGTTGTATAATAAAGGTAATAACAACAGACAAAGATATTTTGATTGCTTGTGGCTTGTGCAATGACTTTTTTGAGTGAAGAACTAAAATAATAGTAGTCAAACTATGAAATTGGAAATAATATTAGAAAAAATCTGAGTTGAATAACAAGCCTTGCTATAGGCCTGTAAACATTGTCAGCACAATGAATTGAAATGGTGGGATAGAGGAAGTGGATCAAACTCAATCTACATGATGAGCTTTCTGCAGGCTTTGGAGGTATTGTAAAAAAAACATTGAAGAAGTTGTGTCAAATTAAAAAGATAACAGGTATAGATTTAATTAGTATATCCTTTTATTTCATATCCTACTAGCCCTATAAGAAAAATCTCACGGCTGCTGTTTCATTTCACAGACACTTTTGGATAATAGACATGAATCTAACTACATCATCTAAAACTGAGTAGGGCATCAAATTACAAGACAATTATTGATTAATGATGAGATCCAATTAGGCAAAGTAAAACAATATGTAGTAAATGCCCACAATTCCACATATTCCGATTTGGAATGTAGATTAACCAATCCACTTATTTTTATAATTGCCTTAAGTATTTTATATTTACTTTAATATTTTTATACTAAATATATTTGAAGTATATATAAAAAAGAAGTTGTGTTAAGTTATAAAAGTTGGAGGAAAAAATAATAAATATTAATGTATCTATTAAACAAATAAATAATATCAATTTGACCGCCTCGTTGGCTGAGTGGCTAGCGTCCATGCCTAACCGCATCGACTATCCGCGAGGCTCGGGTTCAATTTCCGACGGGGACAGACATTTGTGTGATGAACATAGATGTTTGTATTTCCGGGTCTGGGTGTTTATTAAATTTATTCTG
>DVZL01007792.1:0-10573 GCA_018236625.1 Lasaia peninsularis
ATTCCCAGGTCGGGCAACTTTTCTTAAATATTTTTCAGATTTTTCTGAATAAGCATTTCATTGCCCGGGATTGGCATAGTGCCAGAAGTGGCGATTGGCTTGCCACCTATCATATCAGGGCCCTAGTACCTTGGCTAATCGTGGGTGTATTCTTGTACATCTACTGGACTTAGGAGTAGTGGATATACGAGCACACCTCTGCCTACCTCTTCGGGGATAATAGGCGTGAAGGTACTTTTTAAAATATTTTATTTTATATAGACCTTAAAAGCGGTTTTTGTGTCGTGTCTTCATAAAACGGCGAAAGAAATTCAGACCGCTATTTTCTTAATTTCTAAATACATAAATTTTATATTATAAAATAAATATTAAAACTGATAGAGGAGCGATTAATTCCAAGTATTATTATCATCTACATATTCTGCAATATTGTTTTAACTTTTTTTATATAAATTAGATTTCATTTTTTTTATATTTATCTATTCTTTGTTCTAGCCTTATTTTTCCCGTTTGTGAGGTCGGCTACCTAATCTAGGGGGTTTGTCAAGGTAGGTTCAATCCCAAAATTAGCTCGAATTCGAATACCAATTATATTAATTCCAAACGGACGATATAAGGACTTTCAAGAAGCCTTCTTATTTCTGAAAGGTAAAGGCAAAAAACTGAGATATTTTCGATTTTGGTACCCGCTAGGCGACCCATTTGACCTTACACTATTCTTCTAATAAAGTAAACACAAAACAGATAGAACATTTCAATTGTGTCAAGATCTAATAACTTGTATAGATTGAAATCAACTTAAATGAGGTAAAAATTAAACATCTGTGGAAATGTCACAGACTAACAAATTTGAACAATTAACGTGTTTGTCGCTTTCTTTTACTTGCGTTGAAAGAAGATAACGAGAACTTAAATCATGAAGCTAAAAAATTAAAAAATATCTGGATATTAAACTCCTAACAAGTTGTCCCGAGCTAAGTCTTTTTAAACTGGCCAACCTCTCTTTTAAAACAAATGGCGTTATATGAGTGAGACAGCTGGCTCCATGAGAATCGGATGGATATTTAATACAGACAGGTCGTTGTTAAGAATGTAAACTACTATTTAGCTTCATAAGTTAAAATAATAGTTTGCGCTCAGCAGAATTGCTACGTCAAATAAAAAAAATGGTTACCTTCCTCCTTTCCTATAAAATGCAAACTCCTTCACACTAAGTTACAAATAACTCGAAACGTTTACAACAAAGCAACGAAATGAGATAAGGGCTACTTAAGGCCGGAGTAAGGCCCTCGTTAAACTCTGATATACGGTTCGTAATAAAAACTAATAAAACATTCGCAACAATTTAAAAAGGAATGGATAAAGTCCGTAGATGAATATCAAATGGACGGCGCGAGATACTAAATTTGATTTTATAGTGCGAATATTATTTATCTTATTTATAATTACACGTCAGTGTAAACATTGTTATTAATAAAAATTTATTATTCTGGGTAATAATATAGGGTATTTTTAAGTGTGACGTATGGTGTGTTATATTATTTTGACAAAACGATATATTTTAAACGTAGTAAAACTGCAAAAAATTGACTTTAAATTTATTACAACGTCATCTAGATGAATATTTTTTTTGTTTATATTTAGAAAAGTATCTACCACACCTATTGCAATTAAATTTATACGGGGTCACCATTGAGATATACTAAACATAATTTTTATAATCAGTCCATAATGTACTGTAAGAAATATCGCGTAACACATACAAAGAACATTTACTCAGTTACATTAAGAATCTTCTTTCTAAAGTCAGTTAAAAGACTAGACCTTGGTAACATTAAAGTAGGTATATCGAATAATCAACAATTATGTTTATTACAATGTTTTTGATAGTTTTAAATCAGTGATTTATAACTTGGATGAATGATTAAATAATAGGTACTCATTGTGTCATTCTCAAACATAAATTTCATATTTTTGACTTGCTTTTTATGAAACCTTATAAGAAAATGTCATATTTTGGAAGTGACATTTACAATGTTACTTATTTTTGATGTTTTTTATTTTCCATAAGTTTGTAAGTCAAAGTTTTGTTAGTTACCTACATCTTTCACCGACTATATTAAAGAGAGAGTAGGTATGTTTTAAAAATTCTGCCATTTGATAATTCACGCGGGCGGAAACCATTTATAATTCAAAAAGTAGTCAAAGTTGTAGTTTCTTGTGTTACACCCCTGATTAAAAAAAATAAATGTGAATATTTAGATCGAAAATCATTACTTTGCCGTAATACAGTGTAAAACTTGTACGGGAAGTAAAATATTGTATTTGTTTAGTACCAAAATAACAAAATAATTGTACGTATGATAACTTTGTTAACTGCAATTTTTTGTGGAAAAAATTGCTACCACAAAAAAATTAATTGTGTAGAACATTACAAATGTATCATCACACATTAGCAAGTACCTATAAATTATTATTGAATAATAAGCATAATTACACCTATTTAAATATTATAAGCTTATATATTCATTGGAGTTGCCATTAATTATTTTTAATTAATACTGAAAACTGTATAAAAAGCAGTGTTGCAATGGCAAAAAATAAATGACTATTCGTTTTTACAATTAAATTAATTTACGACGGTCATTAAAATATTTCATTCCGCCAGCAATATGGACGATTATTGTAGTTGCACTTAGAATACTTTGTTTGTGGCATTTACGGCCGGCCAATCTACTTTATATTGGTCATGGAATAAAAAAATATTACTCCAACGTCTATACGCAAGCTTTCACTTGATTACAAGGAATTTTGGACTTTGCTTGTGTTTATTTTTTATCCTTAAACGGCATTTTTGATTTAGGTTTATTTACATAGCTGACTATTATTTTTTTTTATCGATAAATCGGTAATAGTAAAATATTATATCGAATAAAAAGTGAAATTGATACTTAGTTTCGAATATTGTATCAATAATATTTATGTCAATCAAAACAAAACTCAATTAACATTAAATCTGAAATAAACAAGAGGAGGTTGAATATTGGACCTTATTTTGTGCGCTAAAAAGAGTGCATCAACTTAAGCAAAGATATCGATTGTCGTTACCGAGTGCAAAATCGATTTTGGTCCAGATGCACAAAAATAGGACAGAAGAATCGATTTGCCCCACATTTTGGCGGTCTAGCGGCCGCGTAGCGAGGGTAACGTTCGCAATAAGGGATAGTGCCCGCTGGTAGGGGCGGGGGTACACCCTGTCCCCCTCTATAATATTTACCGCCCCCGGGCCATACTTACGCCCCTCAGTATTTACGGGTTAGAGAAAAACAAGGGTACTCCAGCTTTGGAGGTGCAACGTAGATTTTAATCCTTTCTGATGTTTTATGATTGATGACGGATTTCGCGATCGGTATTGCTCTGATGTTGATGGATTCTTTATGATTCCCTGTTTTTGCTCGGTCTCACGCCAGATCGTGTCTGTGACTCGCGTTTTATGATTAGTTCATACACTGCCATTATTTGGCACCAATTTTTATTGACACAACTTTAAAAAATAAATCAATAGCATTCGCAATGAATTATCACGAACAAAAAAAAGTTCATTCGCATTTTTTTCATTCATTGATACTAAAGGTACTAGAAATTTTCATCTGAATAAAAATACATATTTTTGTTAAACATTTGTTACATTTTTCAAACTTATGGAGATTTTAGAATTCATGTAAACTTAAGTCAGTCTTGTAAACGTGGTGTCGCATACAAAAATGGCACGTGACAACGCATACATCCTACTTCATTTCTGCACAAGCGTTTGTGTCAATATTTTAATCTGTTCTTATTTACGTCAATGTCTTATGACATTTTATGTCAGTGTTGTGTAATAACACGATGACGCTTTTGTAGAAAAACATCGAACAGTTATTGTTGAAAGAATTAGTTTTTGAACATATTTTTACAAATATTTAAATATTTCTAATATACATAATTGATTTATAACATTTTATATAAATACGTTTTTATAACGTATATTTGTGAATAATATGAACGTTGTAGTTACAATCAAATAAGTAAAATCAACAGAGTATAAATATTTCAACTATTTTTACTACAATAATCTCATCTATAATAAATAAGTAGCTACTCTTTAATGAACACTTTTCTGTGAACTGTTTTTGAGTCTTTTTTAAATTACGCTCTATATTTTTTTTTACATCTACATGCCGTAAATCTCATGGCGCAATAACTTTCAAAAATGTTTAGTTATTTATTAGTTTTAGAGAATTAGCAGCTTATAATAGGTATCACATACCTATTAGTAATGACTGTATCAAAAAAGTTATAAAAATATGTAACTTATCCACGGCTTACTGTTATTATTAATATTTATATATTATTAATATTTATTTTTTTATGATACAAAACCAAAGTACCAAAGTTATGTAATAAGTTATTATATCAAAAGAGAAGATTTGTATTATGATGAGTGTCTAAAAAAAAAAACAAAACGTTACGATCACAAGCGTCGACGTTATTGAAACTAACATATCCATTTAAAAATGCCGTTAGCGCCATCTGTCAATCAATACGTCTCGATGGTAAAAAAAACTTAATTAGGCTGCTTTCAAAGACAGAGTAACAATGACCACTTTAAGTTGACCTGTCATTGTATTAACAAAAGCAACTTTGTGTATATGGAAGTAGAGTTTATTTTTCACTATTCTGTAAAAGTGGTGATAAAAAATACTCATGACAAAATAATGTAGATATGACGGGTGACGTGCACGTGAGGACGTTCGTCAAATATCGACGCGTGCGCAACTTTGCGATCACTATACACTTTCAGGGCCAAAGCACTAATTATTATTTTTATGACTGAAACAGCTGATTAATTTTATTTATAAGTTCTTTCTCTGAACGAATCTATTTTCATACCGCGAATACAATACAGATGGTTTATTTTCGAGTATTTCATCAGCACTGGAATATTGTAGAAATAATCATCCGATTGCACACTCTAATTAGTATTTTTATATTTATACCGTCATATAATCGTTACAAATTATTTTGGAATTCCGTTTTTGAGTTTAGTATATATCTGCTGTTGCAAGAGGCTTAACGTTTTAAATATCGTAGCGTCTATTTTTTAGTACCAGAAAACAATAATATAAAAATATAATTACTTGATAGGTAGTTAATTAAATTTTAGTTTACTTAGATTACACTTTAGGATATAAATAAATTTAAACTCACAACTTGTTACTAAATTATACATTCACATGCATTTATTCGCTTAGAAATAAGTGACTTGACTATTTATAAACTAAATAGGCGTAAGTCTAACTTTACTACTTTGTCTATGGTCTTTTGCATTAAATTGATATATACGACTTTAACTAGTTTCCCTGTCTGTTTTAAGATAATGGTCTACATTACTATATTCTTGTAATTATTCCAGAACTTTCTTCATGCATCACTTAGTTCTTCAACCATACGTCTACATAATAATTGGCAGTATGTCTACTGATAACGTAGCGTTTCGTATAAGTTAGGAGTTACGATTCCTACAAAATTTAAACGTATCGTAAGCAAAACGACTCGTTTCTTAAATATCGAATCCTGGGATAGGAACTGGGCGCAAATGGAGTGAAATAAACGTATAAGTTAATTTATCAAAAGGCAGCGGTGCGTTGCCAGGGCGGGATTCAAGGATATTAAATTTGGGGAATTGAAAATGTTCATTGTTCTTTTAATTGCGGCTGTTTGTGGCGTTCTAGACGAAATGTGCCGATCATCTTCAATCTATTTACTCATAACACTAGCTGACCCGGCAAACGTTCGTTATATATATATATAATATATTAACTAACGGTATTAAATGGTGCATGTTCTAACTTAACCGAATATGTACAAAAATTTTATAAAAATCAGGGTGAAGCCATGTTGGAGGAATTCATTTATTAACACTGTGACACGGCAACTTTACATAATCTCTACGAGATTGACAAAAATTATGAGGCAAAAATCGACGATGTCGAAGTAAATACTTAGTAAATTTTTGTAGATATTTTATAAAGCGCTGAAACAATTGTTGTAAAACTGTTACGAGATCATCTTAGAATCTATTTTACAAATAAGAATCATTAGAATGCCTTTAAATTGACGCAGTAATTGCGTAACAAATATACAAAAATATATAGACGAATTGTGAATCTTCTCCTTTTTCATAAAAGTTTCATTACCATTTTAAGTTTTGGCAATTCTTATACTATTCGAAACCAAACTTAAAAGCAGTGTAACTTCAAGTTAATTTTGATGTTGTTTTAGTACCTATCTCATTTTTTTGTTCATATTTCAAACATTTCTGGACCAATTGCCATAAAATTTACATGACTACCTCAAATGTATATTACCTGACTTATAAATTTGGGAGAAAAAACTGAATGTGTTTGGAATTGCTCATTTAAAACATACAAAAAAGTAAAAACGAATGGTCAAGTATATCCTCTTTTAAGTAATAAAATTGCTTATCAAACAAAAGTAAATAAAAAAATGTAGACGAAAACGAACCACCTTCTTTTTGAAGTCACAAAAGTAGTAGCAAGCAGTTCCCTTTTAAGTTTTGGCATTTTTAATTCCATTCGAAATATCATTATAGATATCAGAAAGGGTTGCAGTGTACCCAGTGCGCGCTGACTCGCACAAACGCTCTATCTGCATATGCCCTCTGATTGATGTTCCCTGTAATTATTTGGACGCGTTAATAACAGCACCGACGACGGCCGCACTTTGTTTCTGACGACTTAAGACGAATGAAATGAGAAATTCTATCGGAGTCTTAATAGAGTTTATTGCTTTCGGATGTTTTGTTGATTAAACTCGAACTTATTAATAATATTAAGTTTAACAGATGGAACATTTTATTCCTTTTTGGATTGTGAAACTAATTATATTTTGCATGGTGTATAAATAAAGAGTCTCGGTCAGATGGTTAAGGTTTTGGACTTCCATTCTGGTAGTCCGAGATTGATTTTATGTACTAATTATTTTTTTTAATTGTTTATTTGAATTACGTAGATCTAATCATGGATTGGACCTGGTTTCGGTGTTGTTGGTTCTTGTCAAATTCAATAGAGTAGGTAGCCAACCGCGACATCATCTGATATAAAAACAGGATAAAGCTAGGACAAAGAAGAAAAATAAAAAAAAGTTTATTTCAGACATAGTCCATATCTGGGTTGATAAAATATTCTATCAGGTATTCTTGCCCGTAGCCAAATGTTATAACTTAGTAAAACAATGATCAGTGAAAGGAGTCAGTTTATTAGTCAACATGTTGGGTACATGTTGACTATTAAACTGACTCCAAATACAGTATTTACTAATTATTATGTCCAAAAATGAGAAATACAAAAAATAGAAGAAGCCTATTACCAAAAGTTTGAAACATATTAATAAATATGAAAATAATTTGATATAGCATCACGTAGAACTATTGGTTCAATTTTATTGAAAATATTGCCAACTGAAGAATGAGTGCTATTTCAAATTAAAGCTATGTTGCATAAAATTCGGTCTCGTCTGAATGTAGATATTAGATCCCTATTAGAGTCCTTGAAAGAGTCAACTTCATAGCATCATGTTGGTAAAGTCCGGTGAAGTTGTAAGAACCACTCGGTTAGCAACAAGTTAGTCCGTATCAAAAAAAAAAAGCATCATGTTTAACTATTGTTTCGATTTCGATACAACCTTAGTCAACAAGAGGACACCACTTAATATTTAGCTACATCTCATCAAAATCAGTTTTATCTACAAGCATTGAATATTTCTCGTATTTTGTATCATTACATTTCGTTTAGCCTAAGTTTAAATTGGTTTGAGGAAGTGTTAATTGACTACTATTTCTATTTTTCCACGACAAACTACGCAGCATTAATTTTTAAACGAAATCAAATAATGGTCGTACAAACCACACCCAAGCCTTACGTAAATAAAAGCCACTCCCGTTCTGGATCTACAATTTTCATAATAACACAGTATCGTAGATTTATATTTACATAAAAGGCCGTTACATACAGATTGTCTTTATGTTTGTTGTGCGTGCGACCCCAGCCCAAACAAATCAGAATATTAACGAAAATAGTAATGGCAGGAAAAAAAGCTATTATGCAAATGAAACATATTGAGGCAAAGACCTACTGTAATGGGTGAAAATTATAATAAATGGTAACACTGATAACAGTGAAATGTTCGTTTTTATTTAATACTGATCGTTTTTATTTAATCTTTAGGAACCGATATTAATAAATGTTAGTTTATCAGATTCTTAGGGGAGTACATATTAGGCTAACTTATTGGATTAATATGCCTAATGTGTAGCGGATCTAATTAGTGGTATATTCTGAGAACAGGGATCTGATGTTTTTTGTATTATGATAATAATAGATTTTTTAAATAAATATATCAAACCAATTTTAAATATTCGATTATTATTATATAATCCAGACGCAAGACTGTGTTAGAGACAAAACGGTCTAGTCAAAATATGACCATCGAAACATGAGTAGGTATTAACAGCATAATATTAGGTCTTCTTATTTGACCTTAAGTGCATATAGATTGAAACCTAATTATAATAATCATATTATCTAATCAGAAGATTGATAAAGGATCAAAGTTAGTTCAGAAGTAAATCTATGAAAGTTTGGAGTTTTAAATTTGCGGAGTTTGTCTAGACAAAATGTTATACTACTCGGTCTATTATAATGTACTTGTAGAAGTCAACAAATAAAAATAATACAAATGGATTCTGCAGTTGTTGTTATTGGTAGTTTAGTAAAATCAATTTAGTTTCATTTACCAACTTTAAAAAGGAGAGTGTTATCAATTCTAATGGTGGTTTGAATGGCAATTGGTTCAGTATATTTTGAAATTTGAAGAAAAACAAGAAAATGTTCTTTCTTAACATCATAATTAATTTAAAGTCGGCTTTTTGCAGTTTTGCTGTGTATAAATTATATTTAAAAGAAAAATTCGGTACGCCCATATTATCGACGGGGTAGGCAAAAGTTATGCACATATATGCAGACATATTTATTCACCCACGATTAGCCGATGATATCAGATAAACTAAAAACTCAATGAACGAGTTATCTATCCCGCAATCGAACCCGGGACCTCGTGCATCAAAGTCGAACACCGACTACGTTCAAACGCAGAGGCGATTATTATATTTTCAAACCTGACTAATAGTCAATATTTCCAATGATATTTCAAAATCGCACATCATTAGTGCTTTCTCCAAAGTTCGATTCCCTAACGCCGCGTTATAAACTTTGTTCTGACGCTTTCACATGCCAACGCTATTTATCATTGCTAGATGTGCGAGATTTCTGAAATATAAGTGTTGAAGTCTCTTGCACAGTGTGCACACTCTCTCATAATATGGACAAAAACGTATCATCTCTTTTTTAGAGTTTTTATACCTAGAAGTAAATAATAAAAACCTTATTACTACCAAGACTCCGCTTAACATATTGGTTCTTTGTATGTTTCTAGCGTTACGTAGCCAAAGGGTTAAAATGAGAGCCTATTGCGAAGACTCCGCTGTCTGTTTGTCTACAAGCTGTATCTCATGAACAGTTGGATTCACAGATGATGTATTTCTGTTGCCCCCATAACAACAAATACTATAAAATCAATAAAATCCGTACTAATATTATAAATGCGAAAGTAACTCTGTCTGTCTATCTGTTACGCTTTCACGGCCAAACCACTGAACTGATTTTGATGAAATTTCGTACGGAGATAGAGTTGACTATGAGGAAGGACATAGGCATTTTAACCGACTTCATTTAAAAAGAGGGTATGTTTTTACGCAATAAGTATTATTGTTAGTATTAGTCGGAAAAATGTCTGCCCTTCGAAAGTTGTTTGCGTTATTAAAATCATTCACGCGGGCGAAGCCGCGAGCGGAAAGCTAGTAAATACATATATAATTGGTGCTCCCATACAAAAAACGTGATTGTTAAGGGTACGGAACCCTTAGTACGGGAATCTGAATCGCACTTGACGGATTTTTTACATTCATGCGCAGAAGGAAATTACTACCAAGATTCCGCTTAACAGCTAGGTTCTTAATTGTATGTTTAGAGGGTTCAGTAGCCAAAGGATAATAATGGGACCCTATCGCTGAGACTCCGCTGTCTGTCTGACAAATAATAAAATATAGAATTAAATAAATATTTACAGGAGATTCCCATTAAAAGAACGTGTTTTTTGTTGTTTTTCGCAGATAATACGAAACCCGTAGTGCGCGAGTCTTTCTCGCACTTGGCCGGTTTTTATTCAATACCTAACCAATAAATACCAACAATAGTATGTTCGAATTTGAATAAAAAATCCCCTATATTTATCATAACGCTAAAAACCTCCTCATCACTAATATTTTTATCTGGACGCTAGTTGTTATCTTACACTTATGCAGAAGGGCATTCACATTTTTCGCCATTTTTGTTTTACAAGGACTATATAAAAATACTATTTTTTTATGATATTGGAAGGCAAACAAGCAGAC
>DVZL01007793.1:0-10572 GCA_018236625.1 Lasaia peninsularis
TCGGTTAAAAAGTAGCCTATGTCCTTCCTCAAGGTCTACTCTATCTCTGTACAAAATTTCATCAAAATCGGTTAAGTAGTTTAGGCGTGAAAGCGTAACATACGGACAGACAGAGTTACTTTCGCATTTATAATATTAGTAAGGATAGATGTATATCACATAACTTTGCCCTGTCTGGTTGTAAGGTCCGATGTCTTTGTATCGGAACACGACAATGTGTGAACCGAATCCGGGTTTCCTCACGATGTTTTCCCACACCGTAATAGCATATAAAAATGTGCACAAGTTAGAAAAACTCAGGCAGGGTTCGAACTTGGACTACCCGAATGGAAGTCCGAAGCCAACGACTTCACAACCAAGACTTCTTCTATCAATAAAAACTTAGTGAACTAAATCAAGAAAATTGTTGCAGCCGTTGGACGGTCCAAGTGCGAATCGGATTTTTAAATATTTTAACAAAATACAATATTAGCATGTAAGCCAAGATACCTCAAGTGGCAGCTTGTGTGAGCAATTTTTTAACACATCGAGATTTCTCCGAGGGATTTATTAAACATTCACAAAAAAAACAAGACGTTAAATATAAAGCGTGGATATTAACGCCAGCTCGACCACGGCTAGGTGTCAAAAGCATTACCATTTGACGCCTACACAGGACGAGTTTTTGGGTCGAATGTTTACTATCTCACATTTTATTTGTCCAGGGGTTATCCCTAACACATCGCATTGAGAACACTCAGATTGTTTGACTTTTGTCAATTATATTTATTGCTTTATATTGTTTTAAATTTAAATTGTTTGACTTTTCTCAAATATATTTATTGCTTTTTATTGTTTCAATGGTCAATGGCTTTCAAAATCTACTTTGGCTACTCAATTTGTTTGGTTTTTCCCTGATTTATTGCTCTAAATTGTTAAACATGTCATAAGAAAGCAAATAAATCTACCATCAAGATTCTGTGATTCTAAATATAACTCTGATATTCTTACTATACTTTTATTAAATATTAAAATCAATTAACCATGTATTTACCTCTATATTTTCATCTCATTGGGATGTTTTTTAAATAAAGCTCAACACAAAAATATTGCAATAAAGTTATGCAAGCCACACGTCGGCAATGACGTCTCAAGAGGCTTAAGGAACTGCCAGATCATTGTGACAAGACTATTCACATAGTGCGCAGATATATCCACTTTAAAACAAGATAAAGGTGTGGAGATGGTTCCGTATAAGGAGCTACATAAGTTTTTGTTTGACGCGATTTCTTCAGCGCCATGTTAGTTTGTGCGTCAATTCTGTTAAACAAACTAACGTTATTAGATTGAACGCTGTTAAATTTCAGATATTTAAAAAAATACTTTTTTTTAAAATTTCTTCGGCTTAAAATAGAAATGGAGTAATTTCTGTGTTAAGCCGAAGAAATTTGTTCATTTTATTCATTCATTCAGATATAGTATGTCAACATTGACTATTTTTGCAGCTTAGTGCAGGGATAACTTTTGGAGAGACCTGTGAAAATGACTATATTTTATTACTCAGTTTAAAGTGTCTTAAAAACAAAGAAAAATTAAAATTATTTCAAAAAAGATTAGATTAGATTTTTAATTTTAAGTACATAAATAAAACTGTCCGAGCTAAGACGCGGATGGAGATTTTTATATAATATCTTATTTTGAAATTCTAATTTATTATCAATTTGTGAAAATATTAGCATTGACATGATTTATTATCTTTTAAGACTTATAAATGTCGTATTTATGTCTTGAAATTAATTAATTAAAACTGTAGGTACCTCTGTCTACGTCTTCAAAGATATGGTGACGTGACGATTTATTTTTTATTTTCAAAAATGTAGAGACGTAGCAGAATCGCCGCCCTGGCGCAGTGGCGGTGCGGCATTACTTTTATCATCCTTTAACGCGTCCAGATTTGGCAACATCGATACGAAATCCTGTTCCGTCGGCTTTTTGCTCGCACATTTCCCAGATTCGCGGAACGTTCGCAAAAAAGTTGCGCCTGAGGCTGTTTATACAGGTTTTGTCGTGAATTTTTATCGAACTGGCTAACAGTATTGAGACGAGTCATAACATTACACTTTTGTACACACTGATTATTTTTTAAGTGCCTCGGTGGTCTAGTGGTTCGCGCTTCGGAGTCCCATTTAGGCGGTCCAGGTTCAAACCCCAACATGCACTAATGAGTTCTTAAGGTGAAGGATCGTGAGAAAAAACATGGCGACGGATTGGCTAAATGTCACGTCATGGGACCTAATATCGTCGGATAATCGTGGGTGTATATGAAAAAGTACACCCAAGATATGTTTTCTTTAAAACTGTAATCTTTTTTATTTTTCAGCAATATTTTTTCTTAAAAACTGTTTTTTTTTATTTATACGAGTATGTGCTATACAATCTACCTGACAAAAAGTAGAGTTAAACGAAGCTCTTGGACCCGGACTTTTCAGTTTCGAAGATATAGGTTCAGCATAAAATTTTGTCATTTTTTTATTTTTTAGAATAACACAGGCTCAACATGTTTGTTTTAGATACAGCCTTTTGAATAGAGTTATTTTATTATCATTTTTTTATATAATAATGATATTTTGAAATCGCTTTACAAATCGTCTCTAGCGAGCCTTTTTTTCAGTTTGTCTTAAAAACATAACGTTGTCTTGGGTTGGTTTTGTGCCCGATATGGCGATAGACTTGCCACCTGTCACATCATGGGACCTAATATTGTTGGCTTATGGTGGGTGCATAACTACCTAATTCTCTACTGGGCGCGACGAAATCCCTTAAGTAAGGTTGCGGAATTTATTACAGAATAAAAACAAAAAAAACTAAAGAAAAATATAAAACGCCCTATAGTCTATCCTTTTATTTATTCTGTGGTAAGTGTTTATCTATGTGAGACCGGGATAATTAATTGTGTATTAAATTCTAATCGATCTAAATGCATGCACGGTGGTGATACGCGGCGCGAATCGTAAACTATCTTAATGTGCGTGAGTCACAGATGCGGCGTACACATGTGGAAATAGCTTGCAGAACAAATGTTGGTTCCGACGACTTCACGACGAGTCGTCGCCTCGCCGGCCGGAATATGCGACCGGCTGGCGGACGAGGGATGGGACTTATCGATATAATTTGCTTATTGTCCATTTTGTACCAAGTTAATATTACAATTCATCCCTAGAACAATAAAATAAGAAACGCCTCAGACATATGACCTGGGACTTCCTTTTTCATTGCCCAAAGTGTGAATTTTATTTTTCTGCACAACGAAGTGGCAATTTTGTTTAGCACAGCAGGAGAAAAGTAGCTACTTTTCGCCCATGGGTAGAAAAAATTCTTTGTGAACTCTTGTCTGTAACAGCAGTATAGTGCATCTCGATCAAGTAAAATAGACAATATACTTATTTATTTCAGAGTAAATTGTGTGTCTTGCTTAATCGATTGCACTTTATAACTATTTTTGGCAGGAGTTTGAAAAATAATAATTTTAATTTGGCTAAATATAATTTAAAGGTAACGCCTGAATATTACGATATTTTGTTTAAATTATTATATTGTAAATAAAATTTTAATTAGATTTAAAGAATGTATCTCTGATGAAAAATATTCTTAATAAAGTATGTTGGTGTTTATATGGATATGGCAACGGATTATTTTATGAAGTTTTAACCTACCAAAAGAAATGATCTTTTTACTCTTAGTAAAGTACTGAATAATGAAAAAAGCACAACGTTAGGCATAAACTATATTATTACTTTTCGTGTCATGGTTGAGGTTTTAGCGATGAGGTTTTTTTTAATTAAAATATATTAATAATTATTATTATTGTTTAAAAATTTACTATTAAGCGAGTTCGCTTATATGTTTGTTTTAATATATTGATATTAAGTTTTTCTATTATTTGTCTATATAAGTTTTAAGTACAACGTAGCAAAAACTCTTACAGACAAAAGTCACTGACGCGATGTGCATAATATGTAGAAATATGTTACGGAAAAAAAGGGCCGGAATATGCGACTTGCAAGTGAACGAGGAATGGAATATATCAATCTTTGACTATATAATATATATGGAATATATCAGTAAATAATCAAAGATATCAATAGATTAATTGGAATATTATTGTTTTCTCTTCTTAATCTATGTTTCACTAATAACAGATATAATTTTAAAGACTCTTAGCTCAAGTTGGAACATTTTGTAACACAAGCCATTGTAGATATCATTTTAGGTTTTAGCAATTACTAAACTCTTTTACCCTTATCCTTTCAGGGAAAATTGCTACTTTTTAGTATTTTGAGGCTTTATATTATACTTAAACTAACTTAGACTCATCAAATAAAACTCAAAAGTAGCACAGAAAATATGCTTAAATACACTTGCTGACTTCTAAAAACACTAACTTTTTATTATAAACGATGAGCTATGAGTCTTATTGAGCCTAAAATTTGAAACAAGAAAAAAGAAATTAGTATGACGGCGGTGGCAGAATGGGCATAGATCTTAGTCATGGGACTAAGATCTATGCCCATTCTGCCACCGCCTCATGGTGAGGACAAATTAGAAAAAGAAGAAATTACGATATATTGTATCAAACGGAGTCGCATCTCTAAGGGCGCGACCGGGCTGGCGCCGTGCTTTTTTACCCTGTCTCAGGTCCAAGCCAACGCCAAGTTTTTACTTCAGTCAGTCGAGTGTTAACCATAGTGAGGGGAGGTTGTGCGTGGTGTTGTCAGATATACTCTTATGAAATACGATACAACATTGGATGTTATTTTTTTTATTAAACTGTGTTAATACGTGCCAATAATACGTTGCCTTGTAAAGTGCATTTTTAGATGTAAGGATTTTTAATGAAGTTTGGATTTATTTGAATGACCGCTGAAATAAAGTGAAAATGTCAGGAACTCTTACTTCTACTGTAGAAGATGGAAATGTTATAGATATAAAAGGTATGTTAAAGTCAACATTTGTCTTTATTACCATTTTGAAAAAAAAATAGAATCAAATTAAAAATTTTAAAAGCGACATATTTAAAGCTTAAATTTTTTTTATTCATGTTTAAAGTCGATTAAAAGTTCTTTTTTATTTTTTAAATTAAAAATAAAATAACAGGAGACGATAAACAATTAAAACGAAAGAATTGTTAACTAACTTCAGTTGTTTATCAAAAAATAATCTTGGTTTTTTATTCTTAGATTCAAATGTAGCATTTTGGAACTCATACTAAGTTATATTATTTAGTTAATATAAACTCTAATTATTAAAAAAAAACTAATATTTGTACTTAATTTATTATGGTCTTGTTTACTCTTTCTTTAAGTAAGATACTCTACATTTTTTAAGTTAATAATAGTTGTAAATATATAAATGTTAATAAAAATTAACATAATTATTTAAATATGTGTGAACTTTAAGGAAGCACATTGGTATTGCAATTTAATTCGTTTAAATTTTACTTGATTGGGGTTCACGTTTCCAAGTCTTCTCTGATAACTACAAAATTTGGCAAACGGGTACACTATAACCTAGGGCCGGATATAGGCAATTTTATCCTAGTTGCTTAATTAGTAGAGTGATTAACTTGGCTAATATGTAAAAATACACCCCCAGATTATAAAAAAAGGTTATTGATTTATTGTTTTATAATCTGTGAATACACCAATCAAGAATAATTAATCTGTTATTGGCTGTTTTTAATAATTGTATGTTTATTGTTTAGGTCCTATCTTATAACTAAATTTTGAAGCTGTTATCTTCATTTGATTGCACTAAAATTTGGTAATCATAAGCTTCTTCGGTGACGGTATAATTGTATGATTATTGAGCTGATATGATAATGAGAAAGTTGGCCATGGTAAACTATAAAAATACCCAAAGTCCTCATTTATATGTGGGTTACTTTTGTGTTGTAGCTTTTAAGCCCTTAATAAAACAATAGCTTGTCATGATAATATTATTTCTATAAATATATTTTTAAGTTAAATAAAAAAATCTTTCCCTATTTTCGACAAGCAATCTCATAGAAAATTTTTGTAAAATGGAAATAACGGCTTATCTTTCTTAGACTTAATCTAGGGGATTTGACAAGGACGACAGTTTTTATAACGACTCCCATAATATGACCTTTGCAACCCGGAAGTTAGAGAGGTCAGAAAAATCTTGGTTTCCTTAGCATCTTTTCCGTTACATTAAGAAGAAAAGCTATTTAAATTAGAAAAACTCATTATAATACATGACGGGGTTTGAACCCGGGGGTTGGCAATGGAAGTCCATAGCGCTAACTGTTAGACCGTTGAGTTTAAATTTTTTAATTTCATCTTTTCAAAATGACTACTGTAAACTTGTTTAAAACGCCAGATCTATTTTGTAATGGTCTCACCTCATTAGCTATGTAAATAAAACGTGGGTGTAAAGTAATTTGTTAAAAAAATGTCATCCTTTTACGTACAGTACTTTTATTTATGACACACCTTAACCGGCATTCAAATTTGTCATTCTGTCCGTTTGTTTTAAATCAAACACTTCCGGCGACCGTTTCAAAGAATATTACACCCACTATAGTCGTTTATTTTATCTTCATTGCAAATTTTCAAATAAGTATATTGTTGCATTATATTCTAGCTTTTCACCCGCAGTTTCTCTCGTGTGAAATATCAAGGGGTCGATTTTAAAAACATACCCTCTTCTTAATGTAGTTGGTTAAAAAGTAGTCTATGTTTTATACTTAAACTTTCGCATTTATAATATTATTGGGATAGTTATCCCCGGTTTTGTAATTATTGTTCATATTGATCCAATTTCTATATTGTAATTAATGAATGAATAAATATTTTATTGCACCCCAACACACACACACATATTATGAAGAGCATCTAATTATTCTTAATGTATTCACAAGCTTATATTAAGTACTTGGTACACAAAGGCGGTCTTAGCTTAGCAATAAGCTTATAATTATATTATATTTTAAATAATAGGTATATAATTTTATATTTTAAATAATGTAGCTCTCAATAGTAGAAAGCATCATCAATATCAGTTATAATAGATTTTACTAAACATTGTTAAATCAAATAATACATAGAGGTTAACAAATATTTATATTTCGCGATATTACAGTTTTTTAGACTTGAAGTATAAAAACTTTGAACGCTTTTTAGTTCTCCGCTCGGTCTCACTGGAGACACCCTTAGGGCGGGGGGACATCTAGCCCCACCCAAGTAAACTTTGGCTGAGCACTCTGCTAGCCCACTAGATGTATACAGCAATTAACATTTCGAAAAAAAAATAGTTCTCAGTTCCAAGTATAGGTATAAAAAGTATTTCAGGGTCTAAACAGTGGACCATAAAATAATAAAGCTCGTAAAGGAAAAAAGTATAGAAGAATAATTGTCGCTATTAAGTAATGACGTTTATAATAAGACTAGTGCTGCTAGATGCGCCCGTTACAAAATGACGTACTCGCCTTTGTGCTAAACTTTAGAATAAAATAGACTTTTTCTTTATTGTGCACCAAAAAATAAACATAAATACTATGGAAGGCTTTTGTTTGAGCATTGGGTCTCTTATTTGGATGTAGGTATATAACATACTAAGCAAATTACACAAATTGATCTAACTCCAAAGTAAACAAATTACGTATTTATTTCACAAACGCCTCGTTGGGGATCGAACCGCGGTTAGTCGGTGACATTAGGCGAGTAGTCTAACCGCGCGATCAACGAGACAGTCGTAGAGTTTAATAAGTTAATAAATATGTATTTAAAAATAAATTTCATTTCGACAAACTAATATAAACGATGATTTTTTTATCATTAAAAAGCTTCATTCTTCGGAAGTAATATTATTATGTATTCACCAAAATTGGTTAAACAGGAACAATTTACTATCATTTTTTTGGTATGGTAACATAATGTGATACGTGGCAAGTCTGTATCGGGCACCAATCCCGTGTTTCCTCATGATGTTTCCTTCACTTTCAGAGCACTCGGAAAATGTGCTTAAGTTAGAAAAACTTGTTAGTATATGGCGGGGTTGAACCTGAATCTGGACTGCCAAAATAGAGATCAAATGCGAATACCACTGGGGTACTTAGGCTATGTTATATTTACTTAGGGTTAATATGAATATTGTATGTACTAGCGCAGTTGACAAAAACCTATATCACAAGTAATCTGATTACATTGAGGCTATTTCAATTTGTGTAATCAGGTCATTCATAGGTACTTATTACAGATACTTAGATAGTTTTTTTTTTTATATACGCATGCATAAATTACAAAAAAAACGGAACCTTAACCTTTCCTGGATTAAAAATCTTTTCCGTTCATTGACTGTATCACAAATTTTACGCGGTTATTTCTTCTTCTTCTTTTTTATAAGATTTTTTATAAGTTTTTGACGAATTAATTGGCCAATGTGAAATAGGTGTAGACGCATTTATTTAAAAGAGGGAAAAGAAATAACCGTTAAATATTAATCAATTACTTAATCACCATACACTTAAACGAAAGGGTACCAAAAAAACAGTGCACATGTCACGGGGGTGAAAACCCCATCGACATAGACAAGTGTATATTTTACTGCTAATTTGTTCCAACAGCATTCAAGGGAATGTAGCTTTTATTTCAGAAGCTTAAAGATGTATATTAATAGATCAACTGAAATCGTAATGGTGTTTGTTCACATGTCGCATAGCGGGGGTCGCGTGAGATCCAGTTTATTTTTTTTTATAGAAATAGGTCTCCGATGTTGCCAACTGTTCCTTTTGTAAATATTTTAAACATTTTTTGTTTCTGTATCCTTCAATACGTATAAGTTATTTTATTTTAAAACAAAGACAAAATAGGAATAGGAATAGGATTTCCCTTGTTAGCGTTCCGTAACTAAAGGATAAATATGGAACCTTATTACTGAGACGGCGTTGTCCGTCTGTCTGTCTGTCTGTATCACATGAACCGTGATAGCTAAACCGTTGACATTTTGACACATCAGGTATTTTTGTTGCAGCTATAGAAACAAATACTAAATATAGAGTAAAATAAAATTATAAAGGTTGCTCCCAAACAACAAACATTTTTTGCCGTTTTTACAGATGTTGACATTTGACTAGTTTTTTGTATATTTAATTAAAAAAATAAACATACTTCGACACATTGAATATTGATGACACTAAAATCCAGCATATTATGTCTGATTAATTACCCAATAACAGACAAAAAAAAATTAACAGTTATCTGTGGCTTTTGTATATTTGAAATTATATTGTGTCATAGTAGATAAATACCGCTCAGTCACTTACACCTGTTTCGATAGAAATATTAAAAACGCGAACTCTTATCACAATGATAAGGTTAGAAACTTGCACTGATACTATCTTATCAGAGTCGGTCGTGTGTACTTCAGTACACCTGTACTTTGATGACAAATAAAGGATCTATGCTATCAGAAAATCTTATCCAATTGAGTCAACGTTTGTCTGTAAAAAGATTAGAAATTTCTCAGTTCAGAATGCACTGGCGAAGGAGACATTTTTATTCCATAGGAAGGGACAAATAAAAAAAATAAATTATTTATACGTCGGTAGGTATATTAAAAGTAGCATAAGCTATTCCTTATTACATCAGCTGACTGCCAGTGAAACTTCCATTAAAATCGGTCTAGTCATGTCAGAGATTAGCAGAAACAGAGAGACTATAATTCAAAAAAATACTATTATGGTATATGTACCTACCTTATAAACATACATATTATGTACCTATACATTGATGCATTTTGAAAAAAGCGAATGTAATATACATTTATGTAGTAAGAAGCTATCATTTTAATATTACATACAGACACTTCAATTTTATTTATTTGTACAGATAATATTTCACTCAAAACAAACAAAGGTGGTCTTAACAAGCTTAAAGACAACCTTGTATACCTATATTTTCGATCCGCCCTGGCTTCCAGTGTAAATATTATGCGTGTAATATACATAATAACCATCCTATTAAATCACTATATCTATTAAAAAAACCGCATCAAAATCCGTTGGGCAGTTTAACGATCTAAGCATACATAGGGACAGACGGAAAGCGACTTTGTTTTATAATATGTAGTGATTACTGCATTTCATAAAATGACTATTTACAAACATGCAACATTAATAATTTTGGAACCGAAGTCACCCTTTATATAAGCTGAGATACAGATGTCAAACAGCCGACTGCGTATTATTACAGCTATTATGTTCCACATCTGGTAGCCAAGCCTGACGTCATTCTCTGACATCTGGTGACATTTTATTACTGACCGATTGCTTTTGAACAAAACAAAGAAACAATCTAAGCTAAGAACAAAAGTCACTGCATGTGCAGTGTTTTCGTGTTTTTTCTATATATCGATGGTACGGAACAAAGATGTGGTATGTCCAACAGAATAACTTTTACAGAACAGTGATTTTCAAGTTTGGATGTCTATCTCAGTGATTTCTTTCTCAGTAAACTTACCACACTTGGTACATTAGTAGATCTTTAACATGACAACATACGCTTACCACATTTG
>DVZL01007794.1:0-10571 GCA_018236625.1 Lasaia peninsularis
TCTATTCAACACAAAAAGAATTTTTCAATTCGAACTAGTAGTTCCAGAGATTAGCGCGTTCAAACAAACAAACAAACTCTTCCGCTTTATAATATTAGTATAGATTAAGACTTTCGCGAGAGTTAAACCCACCTTATGAACGAAATACGATAACAGTGAGCACTGGCATCATGGCAGCAGGAAAAGAGAATGCGAAGGTAGTTTTAAAGGTGCCTTAGCCTTATCTAATTAAAAGCTTCTTGGGCCTCCGGAGCCCCGGGGATACATCGGGATGCGAGAGCTCGCAAATAAATAAATTTTAACAATAGACGATATATACTTGGTTTTAAGAAAGCAATATTATGTACAGTTTTACGTATTAATGATAATTTATAAATTGCTACGATCGTCAGTGAGTGTTGAAGTATGGCGAGACGCGAGGTCAATATAGGACATAGACTATCACATCGATCATCAATAAGTTTCTTCTTTTCAAACTATTAAAAACATATTTAACAATGTGTGCAACGATTATAAAAGAGGAAAAATGAAAATTATAATTATTCATTACTAACAACATAGCAGCACCCACGGGTGCTTGACCCCCTTGACGTCGTAGACGCAGTATGTTTCCGGGTTACGGCAGCGAAGGGCGTGGGAAGGAATGAGGAACTAATCATAGTCGATAGCAGGGATCTATTATGGGGATTAAGGGATGTAAATACCGGTTTTATGCTCTGTGGTCCTCCTTAATTTTTGAGCTGTATTTTAATGAGTTATAGTAAATTTGACCAGGTAAAGAACAAAATTGCTTTAAATACATTAGATCTTTATATTTTGCTTGACTAATTGAATAAATCAGTGTATGAAAATCGAGGTAACTGAAACTCGCCAGTGTTATTTGTTTGCCGAGTTTTATTCAAAATGGGAGTTTTCTCCCACAAACCATTATAATCATAATGTAGTACCAAACGGGAATGTTCCTTTGTGGTCATTACTTCCCTCTGTTTTTGAATAGATATAAAATATTTATTCATATATTTTTTTGATAAAAAGTTTGTCCAGTTTCGTATAACTTCACCTGGAGCAACTTCTATCACTTGAAAGGGTGATGGTTGATTTCGCGAATTTTTTATCAATTCATACCACTGGTAAGGTAATTCCATCGGGGTCTTGAGATTGATCAATCCCATGTTTTTAACACATTCAAGGTACGAATGTCCTCGTATAGGAAATGTGATTTTGATTGAATCTAATAATTTCAACTCATGAATGATAAAGTAGATAAACCTTAATATGGTATAATTCTTGTCCTGCCCTCCACAGGAGTCACAGAATATTGATAAATGTTTGACTGATCTGTCCAGTTGGTTAGTAATGTAATCAAATATGAATGATGCAACATCATCGGATCCTTTTTTGCCACTTACTTCAGGGTATGAATAAAAATAAGACTTCCTGCTACCAAATTAATGTTAATTAAAAGAATACATGGATAGTTGTTCCTTATAGTAAACATCGTTGGTTGTTAAATTTGTTAGGGAAACATTTTTTTGATAATCCATAGCAATGGCCATAAAGTCTGTTTGATTCATGCATTGCTTTCTAGCTAACTACTAACATTTTTTTCATTGATAATGTCTCAGGTAGGTATTCCTTTCTTGTATCCTTTAAACTATAATGGCTCTACCTATTTTCAAAAGATTTAATATGTTCACATATCTTTGCGTGCAAATTTTTATGTAACTGTTTAGTTTCAGTGGAACGTTTACCTCTGCAGTCTCGAGGAACTTATCCAGTATTCTTCAGAGCCCGTTGTAGATGTTCCACTTTTCCCTTTGTAATTCCATGTATTGAAACAAAATCTTTAAAACACACAGGAATGTCTTTCATGATATCTTCATACTTCACTCTGAGTTTATAAGAGTAGCTGGCTTGGTGAAAATTTGCATCTGATTCGTTATTTCTGTTTCTTCGGCGCTGAACATTGTGGACAGTAATAAGACCACACAAATACAAATTCTGCTCATATATAATACCCAATGAATTAAAATGTCCTAGTATTTCTTGCAAATTCACTTTGGACGATTGTTCAAAACACTTGAATCTCTTACAGTTACAAGGTGGACCCAACTCGTGTGTGGAAAGACGTAATTTTTTCATTACATCTTGAGTTCAACCAGTTTTCTTCCTTTTTTTAGTTTGTTGTGTAGATATTTTAATATCACCATCTGAATCTGAATCTATTGCAAAATAGAATAATTATTATTAATCTATTTGGTATCCACAAAAACAATTCCAATCCGTCGTCTTGCTTATTTGCTGTCGCATTGACGTTTGTCAGTCGGCGATTGAGTTTGGGGACGCTCCTTGTTTATACCTGCAGAAAGTGGACCGTCCCACTTTTATGCCTGTCCCTGATTTAGAAATCATTAATTTTTAAGGACTTCCCTTGTATTTTACCTGAATTGTGTAAGTGGAAATAAAAATACAATAGACAAACGATGGGTCGCCATATAAAAGTCAAAACACAAAATTCCCTGTTTTGTGACTGTACCCTTCAAATGTAAGTGCCACCCAACATCAGTTTAAACTTAACATACAAATTGGATAGTTTATGTTTTCTAATTGAATTTAGACGCTCAGTAGATTCAAGGTAACTGGAAAAAAACGAAGTAAACGCATTCAGCTTTTCAATTAAGAACGATTAAATAATAGATAAAAATCTTTAATTTCATAACCAATTGTTTAAATAAATATCTATTCTACAAAATATATTTATTGTTCTAGAAGGTGCTAGAATGAAATCTACGGCCACTACAAATAAATAAACATAATTACAAAAGTTTCAAAGGTTAGCGAAAATATAGAAGATATTAACTTTGTATGCATTTAATAACACCTATCTCTAGTCAGAGACGCTCTCCTCTTAAAAGGAAGGGTTCTGTAGTTCGCCGCTCACCGCTTGCAAGCATAGCATCACGGTACCTAATGTTTTAATGCATAATTTTATTTTAATATTGTAAGTCTACTGTACAGTAATTTTAGGATAAATTTGAGTTCAAAAAGGAGGCTCTTAATTCCTCCGTATGTTTTTTAATTATTTTTGTTCGTTTTTTACGCCTAATTTTTTGTAAGATGTCATATTTCAGAGGTGTTTACATAATTATTATGCCAATTGATTTAGCACTTGATGAAAAATAAACAAAATAAGTTATTTGTCTAGACGGCATGATAATGTAATTTAAGTCAATTTTTTTAACAAGCTTTTATTATTAGCTTAGGTTGTATCTATTTATGTATGTGACGAAATCTTTAAGCATAATTTTCACCGACTTCCAGGAGTCAGATTTATTTGAAACTTTGCACACACATTAGAGATCGATGACAATGCATACGCACATATATATATCTTCACTCCAGGTCCCTTTCGGGGTAGGAAGAGAGTATCGAGGAACGTTGAATCTTTGCACACGTATTAAGGACCGATGACAATGCTATATTTTTCTAGTTTATACGAGTAATTAGGTTGGCAATAAAAACTTGTTTTATTAGTTCAACCGCCTCGTTGGCCGAGTGGCTAGCGTACACGAGTAACCTCATCTACCAACCGCGAGGCTTGGGTTCGATTCCCGACTGGGACAGACATTTGTGTGATAAACATAGATGTTTGTATTTCCGGGTCTGGGTGTTTATTAAATCTATTATCTATTTAAGTATTTCTATGTATTAGTATCGTTGTCTAACACCCATAACACAAGCATATAATTTGCTTACTTTGGGATTAGATCAATCTGTGTAATTTGTCCAGTAATATTTATTTGTAAGTAATTTTAACTTTTATTATAACAGGATATAAAGAACAATATCCTAATATTATGGGTAATTCCGGTAAAGTTGGTTTTATAAAATTAAAGTTTGTAACGTGTATCGATATTGACGAGGGCCAAGCTCCAACGCGAGACGTTGCGTCACTTGTTCGATCGGTTGGTAGAGTTGGTAGTACCGAAAAAGCTCGTCCGCGCGTCATCCTCAGCCAACAGACGCCCATGATCTGGTCTCGATGGAGGCACGGCCCTGACGCAGGCGCACGGGCGGGGCTCGGAGATCGCTAAATATAGCTCGCACATCATTGTATTTATAATCATTTATTTTTAATAATTTAGAAGACTATAAGATATGCAAATTTCGCTTTTATTAACGCCTTTTTAGCTCAAATTTAGTAAAGGTTTCCTTGGTGGGTTTGTTTGTGAACATAGCATTTGCGTTTTACTTTACATACGAATTGATATTTCGGACATTTTGATACGGAATTTATATTACAAGTTCGTGTGCGAAATCGTTTTGCTGATTGTACGAGATCGACTCGCAGATTTTATAATATGAGACAAACAGGGAATCGACTGAACAATCAAACTTAAACGTTAATAAATATCAGCGTCATAATTAACAATTGTTTGTACACAAAGGCGATCTTATCGATCAATATAAATGAATTAAAATTGGTTTAGCCGTTTTGTCGTAAAAATGCAACATGCATTCAAATATAAGTACATAGTGCATCGTATCAATAGGAATTCACAATTATGTGGCTAAAATTAAAAAAAATTAATGACTTACATTAAATTCATTCTGAATAGCATCTATCAGAAGTCCTCCCGAGAAGATGATGCCATCGACTATGAAGTTGCAGACGAAAGACGCCGCCACCACGACCCATCCCCAACCGCCATCTGGCGGAACCACCTGGAAACATACAGTATATTGTTAATATGTACCTACTGTTTTGTAATTATTTAAATATACACATTGCAAGAGCTAATCTGAGATAGAAGTGGCAGAGTTTAGGCTTTCTCTGCATTTAAATGTAGTACCTAAATTTTACTTGCATAACTTTTTCTAGATATTTTTTTACCTCTGTGGTGTAACGATACAGCTGTCGCCTGTTAAAAGCATTAGCCATGTAGGGTCCCGGGCTCAATTCCCAGGTCGGGCAATTTTTCTTAAATATGCTTTTCACATTTTTTTGAGTAAGCATTACATTGCCCGGGATTGGAATGTGCCCGAAGTGGCGATAGGCTTGCCACTTATCACATCAGGAACCTAGTACCTTGGCTAATCTTGTAAAATGTTCTAATATATCTACTAGACTTACGAGTCGTGAATATACTGGCACACCACCGCCTACCCCTTCAGGGATAATAGGCGCGAAGGTACTTTTTAGATATTTCAAAAAGCGCTCAACCAATTTCTAAATGAAATATAAGTCGAACCCCACTTCCTAAGTAAGACCTATATTACACAAAAAACATAAAAGTCCATTCGTAACTAACGAAGTAATAAACACCAAAAACAGTCGAATTGACATTTTATTTTTTATTGAGTCTGCTATTAAAATATTCAACGCCTGGTTGTTTTTTTTGCTATAAAATGTTTGGTTACAAAACGAAGAAAGGCTCTTTAAAATTAGTCTTTAAACTTTTTTAGTTAGCAAGAGGCTGGAATAAGTATAATATATTTTTTTTTAGTTAATAACCTTGAAGTTGACTATCATTTTTAATAATTGAACAAATAAAATAATGACGTGATTTGTTGGCCGTTCTTAATGATGACGTATCCACCGGTACTGCGATAACGCGTTTACTTTTAAATTTCTAATGTTTAGTTTAGTTATCGGTCTAATAAAATTTCCAAGCAGAGGATATATCCTTGAAGATAGGATGTCGAACTACTCGCTCAAATAATTAACCGTCCGGACTCACCAGACCGGAACATATAACTCTGTTAAGGTGGCAAACTCTGTTAAGGAGGAAAATTGTATGCCGCTGCTTGATTAAATAGTAAAAAGTTACATGACCAATAATAAAAACAATTGTATACATAAAATATTCGAATATCGTAAACAAATTTCTCTGCAGGCATCGAATTTTTCGTAATTGTCATGGTCTTAATAAATGAAAGATAAAAAAAAATAGATTATAATTTGTTTTCTTCACAGCTACACCAATTATTTATCAACGTATTATTAATACAATAATAATTATTTGTTTATTAAATGATTAGTAGTGGACGATATAACAACGACATCCATTAAAAAAATCGAAATTTTAAAAGGCACTGAGACAAGGAAATGCATTATTAAATTTGAATTGTCTGTTACTTATACTTGACCCTGTTGCGAACCGAACCCGAGTCTTATCGTTGTAGGTGTCGTTAAGCCTTTATACAACAACTATCGAAATTGGAAAAGGTAATCACATAATATTATACAAAACATGCAAAATTATACTACACTCAATATAGGATTAAACAATTATTTGATGCGTTTGTGGGCTCAAGTATGTAATACATTGTGGGCGGATCGGATTGTTTGATGTCATGAATTATTTTGACGTTACCGGTGACAATGACAAATACGTGACATAATTTCTTTTTTATTTGTTTGCATAAATTGATTAATGACTCATACTATAGGAAGCCTTAGTGTTGTATACAATAAAATAAAAAAAAATGAAGGTAGTTAAAATAGTGCTCTGATTTTCTAATCTAGTGTTTAAAGTACATAGGGTATTAAGAGATGATTGCGCTGGTTAAGTTAATAAAAGAAAATTTTCCCCCGTATTGTAGGAGGCCCAGGCTGCAGCAGGGTCTATTGTCACCAACATCGTGATATTGACTAGGTGGTAGAGTCTTGCAAGGACTCGCCCGGGTTGGTACCACCGCCTTACCTATTCCTGCCACAATAGCGTCAGTGCTAGCCATCGTCGTGTTCTGGTTTGGAGGGTAGCCGGTAAGTTTACTCACGCAAGAGTCTTACTATCATATATCATATACCATCAGCAAATCCATCCGCTTGTTTGCCTTCCAACATCATTAAAAAAATACCAATCGCATTCTACTCAGCAGCTAGTTAGATGTGAGAAGTTTTGGTCTTACTCATGGTAAGATACAGGTTTATTAGGTCACTACCGACATGACCACTGGTGGTAGAGTGCAGCAACTCGCCCGGGTAGGGATCCACCGCCTTGCTTATTCCTGCCGCCATAATGACATCGTCGTGTTCCGGTCCGGAGGGTAGGTTAGCTGGCATACTTGCACGTAAGGTCTAACAGCCAGACCATAAGGCAGCGGCACACCTACAACATCTATGGTGTCTATAGGCCACGGATGTATCTTACCATCAGGAGACCCGTGTGCCTGTTCGCTGGCTTATACAAAAAAAATCTTTTGCAGATGACCATATTTAAATAACAAAGATAAATTTTAAAATTAATGTTTCGTCATCCGTTCGTAACGAAACCTATAGACAAATTGATAAATGTTACATTATCAGTCAAAGGCCACAGTTGACATTTGTTGCCCTCGATATCTAATACATGTAGAAGCATTAGACAGTAGCGAAGAAATTAAGTAATTGATCACGCCTGGCGACTGTGGTCCGACGCTGCCGATGATGACATAAAACAATTAATACATATTTTTCTAAGAAATCCATAAACCACTGATGTAATTAGTCTAGTCGGTGTATACGAAGAAACAGTTATAAGAAATTTTTATAGGAAATTTTTACGGCTTTCACGACGAAAATTTTGGCTCTTTTATGTATAACATCCGTACTATTAATATTATAAATGCGAAAGTAACTCTGTCTGCTTTCACACCTAAACCACGGAACCGATTTTGATGAAATTTAGTTCAGAGATAGAGTTGACCTCGACTTTTTAACCGTAGTTGGTTACCGTAGTTAAAAAGAGGGTATGTTTTTACGCAATAAGTATCATAAGTCGGAAGAATGAAAAGTTGTCTGTGTAATTAAAATAATTCACGCGGGGGAAGCCGCGCTCGAAGCCGCGGACAGAAAGCTGGTGTTAAATGTTGTTTTGCCCACGATGACCTTAATTTTGTTCAAGAATTTGGTGACCAATTCGATATTAATTATTAAAATTAAACGGACAGTTTCAGCGAATCAAACAAACAGACAAAATTGACTCTTAGTTTTGTTATATCGGAGGATATATTCAAAATTGTTTGTCTAAGGGGAAACTGCTGGGTTAGTTACCTCAACGAATATTTTTATTGAACCTATTCTTCGCTTTTATTAAATGAGTTTTCGCGTGGCGCGCTCTGGGGAAGGCTTATGTCCTGCAGTGGAAAACTATAAATTGTCATGTAACAATACGTAGGTACCTATGTATTAACAGTTTATTTGTTACAGTGTTCTTATTGAACCTTCAGGAAGCCCTTGGCTTGGCTTAAATTGTAACAGCGTATGTTGCCTTTTCCTGCACTAACTAATATTGTACATGCGAAAGTATAATTGGTGTTATTTCCTAGTTATAGTACCTACTTTCTTGTTAAGAATACACCGCCATCTGTCGACGAATCAAATAACTCATCATTAGAAACTCAAGTTCAAGACATTTTTTAAAACGAAATGGTTCAAGACATTTTTTAAAACGAAATGGTCCAATCTGAGATAAAACGAGACTTCATTTGAGGCTTAATAATTATAATCGTAATACTAAACCTTTACCCTAACGATACACTGCATCCTCAGCGCGAACATGGCGTTTTTGATAAACTTTAGATACCTACGTGGAATCAAAAACTTTGTGAAACAGGTTTTTTAAATTTTGTTCACTCATGTGGTTTCCGCTGGCGAGTGAAAAACCATTAAAACTTTATATTAAATGATAGCAGATATATCTAGACTAATATATATTTTAACAGCGTAATTGTTCTGTTTTTTTCAATGAGTTCTATTTATATTATAGAGAAGGGTCATGTTAGATGTATTTTCGTATCAAAAACAACCAAAGGGTTTAATTGAAAATAGCTTATGGTAGGGATATGATGACCCCATCACCCACTAGAAGTGGGACGGATGTGCACCACAGTGTTATACAGGTGAAGGTACTAACTACAACCCGCACCCAATATTAAACATCTATCTCAATCTCTTGTTGCACTCACTCTCACTTTACAAAACTAGCAAAAAGAGAGACTGGCAAGTTTAGAGAGAGTTAGCATTACTAAAGACTGGGACAGATCTTTGTCAGGAGTATAATGTGTTAATTTCCTCCAAGTGCCTTTAATTTCATATTTACATATTGTTTAAAGTCAGTGCTTGCGTTGATATAATATTAGAGGTAGTTTGGAGAGTAAGTTAGCCTTAAGCAAAGGTAGACTTAAGGCTATATATATGTATTTTTGTGTATTGCTACTACTACCAGAAAATGTATTTACTTATTTTACTGTTATGAAAATAATCTACAGTAAATTTACAAAACATGTCACGCAATGGACATCTATTAAATAAGGCTAGTTATTATAAAACTTTATTTATTTTAAATGTTAACCAAAAAACATGCTCCAAGTACTACTGCTGCCCACAAAAACGTATTGACAACAACCGAAAATCCTCGTACCAGAAGTTTCTTACTGCGTTGTAACATTTCTGTCTTTATAATAGCAAAATGAAGACGCATAGTGCAATTTCAGCAAACGCCAACGTAGTCGTCGCTATGATACAAGTCTTCACTATGATTTCGGTTATTTTACGTATTTTTTTCAGTCGATGTAATTTTGCATCTACGGGCATTATTAACAATTTAAAAGCATTTTTTTCTTTATTTTCAGCTGTTTATTTATCAGAGATCACAGCTACAGTCGTCGTCACATCTCGTGACGGGTTCATTTCGTATTGTTACTGATTTCTTTGGTTTTTTTGTTACTTTGAAAGCCGAAACCACTAAAATTATGTGATAGCTTACGACCAACGCGATGATTATGTTTATATATGTCGTATATGTTAACGACATAGCAATAGATGACCCTTCTGAATTCCGGGCAGCTCCATTTAGATATTTTTATATTGAATTTTTTTAGAAATTTAACATGGTGGTTGAGATTTTTGACAACTGACAAGTGTAACTGTTGGCAATCTTACTAGGTTTTTTTTTGTTGCCAGTTACTATAATTACTAGATATAATTAACAGCTAAAAAAGGTCTAATACATAATAAAGTCTTTCTTAAAAAAAATGGTAAGGATAAAACTATTAATAAACTCAATATTTTAATATCAAAATATCATTAGAAATTAATCATTTGAATTTCAAAATTTACTACAATGTATAGTAACTAGGGCTTGCACAACACATCTATAACTTCTATGGTGTATGGAGAATCGTGAGCTTATTCGTTATTCAACATCCCTTTGGGTAATTTTACATTCGCACTTCAGTATTATTATGAGAGCAAAACTTATATAGAGACTAACGTCTACTGTCGATCTAGGTCGACAACTCAGTCAAAATTTCTTGATACCTATGACTAACTATTCAATAATATATATTATCATTACTCTTTGGCTACATTTATTGAAATATGATTACAACGACTTCTGTAATTGATTTAGATAAGTTTCTTTAGAAGCAGATCTCAACTTTTGTAATTATAAATGAACTAGCGGACGCCCACGGCTTCGCCCGCGTGGATATCTGTTACCGCTGCAAAAAGACATGGTCAGCTAAATAATTCGCAGGTCAATTCACAGAAACCGACACTAACACCGACGACGCAGTCATTATCC
>DVZL01007795.1:0-10571 GCA_018236625.1 Lasaia peninsularis
ACTGGACTTACGAGTCGTGGATATACTAGCACACCTCTGCCTACCACTTCGGGGATAATAGGCGTGAAGGTACTTTTTAAATACTTTTTTTTGTAACCAGTTTTTTAAACACATATGCGGTAAATAAATAAATTTCATTTTCATTTCAATCATTAGAAAAATTAATTTAATTTTGAAATATGAATGAATGTAACTGCATCTCGATAAAAAAAATCAGTCCAAATGTTGCCTACCCCAAACCTTTTGTAATGTACCAACATAAAACTACCAAAATCCTATTAAATGAGAAACTAAAAATATTCTAAATGTCATACCAGTCTACAGTCATCTCTGTCGCTGTACTCCTCTTGTCAGACAGAAGTCTCCGAGTTTAGCCGTAGAACAAATCTGTTACTCTTAGGATCAACCACTTCCTCGGTCAAACTGAACTTGGGCAATTGTTTTATTGAGCAGATCAGTGAAACGTCGCCTTGACGCAGTTGGAACTCGATGTTATCAGCTAGAGGCCTGGCTAGAAGCTCATCTGATATCAAAGACCATCGCTGTACCGGTCTTGTCTCTTGCTCAGCTGCCAACACTGGCCCCTCTACCAAGAATGGCTCTAAGAATGCCCGAGGTGATGCATCTTGTGATAAACAGCGTGCCAAATGCGCTAATACCTGAAGGAAATCACCATAAGAATATGTAGTTAATGATAGTAAAAGAATATTATAAACGTAAAAGTTTTGTCGTTCCCACAGTTAAATTACTGGATCAATTTTGGTGTATTTTGCAATAGAGAGAGAGTTAAAGGTAAACAACATCTAAAAACATTGAGACACAACAAATTGTACTTTTTGACTTTTTGATTTAATAATACTAATAACAAACATTTTATTGTAAGGACTAGTGTATATTTCAAGATAAAAATTTAATTTTTTTAATAAAATTAAGAAAGCTTATCCTGTGGACATGGACTGTGGAATTTTAAGCAACTTAATGTCAAATTTCATTAAAATCATCACAGCTGTTTAGTCGCAACAGCGTAGACAGCCAAAATTTATAGAGCCACTAAGCAACCACGATAAAATATTATGTAAAATGTAGGAGATACACAAGCAAATGGGTTAATTTATTAAAGATTGATATGTGTATGAGCTGCAATCGAGTATATGTGTGTATGATAGTATGTATGTAACGAGTGTAACAGATGTAACAGTGTAAGGCGCACGGTACGTACGGAGTCGGCGGAGTGTCGCGGCTGTTGTCGCGTGGCCCGCAGGTACTTCTGCAGCGCGCGCGCCAGCGACGGGAACACCGCCTGCGCCGCCTCGCGCGGACCCAGCGCGCCTGTGCACACCCACACACTCTCTTGGATCACGTTTCAGACAAATAAAATATCCCGATATTATCAGTGTGTAACGTAACGATACGACTGTCGCCTGTAAAGACCGTTAGCAGCGTAGGGTCCCGGGTTCAATTCCCAAGTCGGACAACTTATCTTAGAATGATTTTCAGATTTTTCTACGTATTACATTGCCCGGGATTGGAATGTGCTCGAAGTGGCAATAGGCTTGCCACCTATCACATCAGGGCCTTAGTACCTTGGCTAATCGTAGGTGTTATTGCATATCTACTGGACTTACGAGTCGTAGATATACTAGCACACCTCTGGCTGCAATTTCGGGGATAGTAGGCGTGAAGGTACGTCGAAGATAACAATGGAACCTTCTAAGAATAAGATATTTAGCACACCTGCTGATACTTTCGACTACGCTCGTATATTGAAGTAATTTACATACAAAATTTTATACCACAATCCACTTTGAGGGTTAAATTATAAAAAATCCGTGATCCCTGGATTTTGGAGACTCTTGACTCCACGTAATTTGGTCGTATCTATAAGTTTATAATTGTATCCGTCTTCACTCACCATTGGCGGCGGAGATCCTCACCCGGCGCACGTGGGCGAAGGCGTCCTCGGCGGCTTGCGTGAGTCTCGCGCGGCGCTTCCTGACGCGGCGCTCGCGCTCCGCCTCCTCGTAGTACCGCTCGTTGTGGGCGGAGCCCGAGTCCCGCCGCCGCCCCGTGCTGCCGGCGCACGAACCACCACTCCTTCAAGTGTACGTCTTTATTTAAGGGCATACCGACTATTTTTCCCAAAACGTCTATGTCTGACCCTGCTTTAATGCATTTTGTTAAGTTAAATTATCAAGTACGTCTTGATAATGACCGCCTCGTTGGTTGGCTTAGTGTGTACGCCTAACTCCATCGACTAACTGCGAGGCTCGAGTTCGATTCCGGACGGGGACAGGCATTTGTGTGATGAACATAAATGTCTTGTGATTCCGGGTCTAGGTGTTTATTAAATTTATTCTATTTAAGTATTTCTATGTATTAGTATCATTGACTAAAAGCTATATAAGCTATATAAGCTAAAAGCATATAATTTGCTTACTTTGTCGTTAGATCAATTTGTGTAATTTACAAAAAAAAAATTATGAAGAAAAACCTACATCATTATCGGCACCGAGTTATGTTAATAAATAATTGTAATACTCGTCTAATGTACAAACCAGCGGCGTGAACAGGATTATAACACTGGGTATGCGGAGGAGTACAAAAAAATCTTTTATAGATTTTTAGCTTTTTTTTATTTAATTTCATAATATATTATGTGATCATGATAGTGAAATGTCGGAGTTCAATTAGATATATCATGTCTCAAAGCGTAAACAGTCCTTATGTACCTCTATGAAGGCACCTACCTCTCAAACCTAAGCAAAATGCAAGGAACAACATGCATAATGTTAAAATGTTTATTGACCTAATTTAAAAAAAACTGATCACATTCTCCTTATATTCTCGGGACATAAATCCAAAAAAACTTTAACGATAATTATCAGAAGTTAAATAAATATGAATTAACTTACCTTCCTTGTCCTGAGGCATTTGTATTGGAATCTACTTCATAAAACTTGATACTGGATTGTCCCTTCCGTTGAGACTTTGATATAGGAATTTTCTCAAGATAAGGGTTATAAATTGGAAATTCTGTGTAATATTTTTGTAACACCCAAACTGCTGCTCGTTGAATACTTAGCTGACCTATGGCATAAGACCGACTTTCACCGTCCGGACTACGTACAATTTTTAAATAGTACACAGGCTCTAAATGTCGTATTTCCATCAACACCAATGCTATATAATGTATAAAAAGTAATGTATCAGCGAAACTAGATACATATGACACTAGAGCACTATAATCAACTGCTTCTTCTCCCACAGTTAAGGCTTTTGTGGCTTCTGTTATTTGTACGAAATAGAATAACCAATATGAGAATGTACAAACAGATAAAATAACCAACATCATTGCTCGAAATACGAATATTCTTGGTAAAATTGCGTTACGAGGCCTTAAAAATACAGCCCAAACTCCAATAGCAAGTAAAACTAGCTTAAAAGCTAATGAAAGTAATATACCTTTACATTCTGCTGTGCAAGCAAGCAACTGTATTCTTTGACTGGGTTGTATAGCAATATTATCTGTGAGTCCAGGGAAAAAACCTATTTTAGGTAAAACAACCATGGCTAAAGGGCTTACAAATGAAACAAACGACAGCCCTAATGCTACTGTGGTCCCAAAATATCTAGAACACACAAAGCCTAACCCACTATCGGGTTCTATAGGCCAGTTACTGACATCTTCCATTGACTGAGAACCTTCTGAGGTATTGCCTGTCACAGCTGTGGTATTTTCTCCCCAATTCTCATCTTGCGGTAGGATTTGTACTTCTATAACTTCTTGGCCGTCTCTTCCTATCTCAGGATTAATATTTACGCTTGTTTGAAATGGTGCCATTGTGTTTTCAGTTGAGTCTTTTCTGTGCGATTTTGTACTCCTGTAATTGATAAAAATTATTTGTTGATTAACCCAATTGGCAATGTTAAATGTATTCATACAGTGACACATGTTTTATTTTACACTTCAAAAACATGGAAAACATAATTACTCAGAACATTGCCCAGTTCTTGTAATATTGACCATATGATCAATGTTCATTGTTCATGTCAACACCAGCAATGTATACTACACTAACTCATATAAACAAACAAGCGGGGCGACCTCTCCCCAAGTACGTTCTTATAATTACAGTTAGCGTAATTTAAATCAAGTGATTTTAAAAAATACTCTCCCCACATATGTTCTTATAATTACAGTTAGCGTAATTTAAATCAAGTGCTTTTAAAAATTACCTTTACTTAGCATTTATAACATTTGTAACTTTGTTATTGATGTATTTTTCTTCACAATTTTTTTATTACATAAAGAGGACCACATTTTAAGCCCGTTGACATAAAAAAACAATTTACCTAAATAAATTGTTGGTGTCAATGTCAATTAATTCATACAATATAGGTATGAATGTATTGTAATATATTGTATATAATCCCTACGTAAATGCTTATCTATATTGACATAAGGAGTAACCTGCTTCACATATTTACTCAAATCTATACAGGTACTTAATGTTTTTTGGATAAACATACAAATCTCGGGAACTCGGGAACAAATTGAATAATTTTTTGTTTCGAATAGTCAATTCATCTAGAAAAGCTACAGGCCATAAAAAACTATAATTAATAGAAGTGAAGCAGTAACAATAATATTGCAAAAATGGAAAACATTCATTTTATGAGACCTTTCCTTGTATGCCCTGCATAAAATGTAAAAGTTATGCAAAAACCATGTATTACAAAATTGTGCCCCTTTAAAAGTTCTCAATATACATAATATGTCTCACTTCAGTAATCAAATTAGTTATAAAATAATAAATTATTTGTGAATATGTTTTAATAAACATGATATCTTATTCCAATTTATATCTTTATTTATCACCGGCATTTAATTTTAATACAAACTAAGAGTGTTTTTAAAATAATTATCTAATGAACGTGGGTGAAACTGTGAAGCACAGCTTGATAAACATGAACATACAACAAAAGCAATATTCCTCTATAATAAGGCAAAACTGTAAGTAATAAAGCATAAAATAAAGATAAAGTGTAGAATAAGAGTAAACAATATGACTCATTATTTATCTACAAACACAGAACAGCAATCAAATGTAGATTATAAAGATTCATTAATGAAATTGCTCTTTTAATATAAAGTTTACACAATATGTTTTTTAAACTAAACTACACACAATACACTTTTCTAACGATGTGAGAAAAAGATTTAGGTAACAAAATGTTACCAATATTGTAAACCATTACTTATCAAATAAAAATATATAAAGTTATTAGTCTTTGTCTTAGAAAACAAGTTTATTGGAAAAAGTTTTCTAAACTAGTATAATAATAATTAGGACAATCTTAATACTACTTTGAAGTAGGTATACTAACACAACATTAAACATTGTTTTAACAATATTGCTAGGAAATATTTGTGTTATTACTTATTACTCAAATGCAATTTTTTTTAAGTTTTTTATACATAAGAATTTAAGTACCTATTTAAACACTTCATTGTCAATAAGTAGGAGAATCGGTCAATATCTTTAACCAAAACCACAATAACCATTGATAAATTAAAAGTTTTTGACTTGATATAAAATATTTTAGATCGTAAACATACCTAGTGCTCCGGTGGGTATGTTGCCTGTGTCTCGAGCTTCGCCTGGAGCGGCTGCTGACTTCCGACCTGACGGACTCAGTCTCCATAGTTGCAGTAAAAATTAATCACTACTTCCCACAAATTACCCATGAGTAATTTCATTTAAAGTCCTGAAATAATGCACCGTGAAATCAAATCACAAAATCAGAGCAATTAAAATTGTAAATGCTACTTCACGGAACTGTGAACACGGATATTTTCTAAATTTTTAACACAAGTAATCAATATTAGTGTCACGCATTTAAAACATCTAAGTAAGAGATCGATCCATATAGTCCTTTTCATTAATTACCTTTGAATAATTGATAAATTTGTAACATTTTTTGATAGTAGCGTCGATCACAGGTGTCGTCCAAACGAACTCATATTGGATATTAGTCAGTTGAATTAAAATGAAGTGGAATATTTGTTACACATATTTTGTCTCTTTCTTAAGTATGCCATAAGAGTATAGTCCCTTCTTGTTCTATTCGATTTCACATCAATATTAGGTACTTTTTAATTTAGTAGCTTATAAGTGAATGTTCAGAAATTTAATTCTTGTATTTCTAAACTTTAATAATTACTTCTAAAGTAAGGAATCTTTTATAAAAAAAGTATAAATATAATAATAAAAATATACAATTTATACAGTGCAATTTATATTATATATTATCTGATTTAAGTAAATAACTTATTCCAAACAAAAGGTAGTCAACAAATATGAAATTAGGCGGGGGATTCGAATATGTAGAGCAAAGATTATATTGATAAGATAACACGCCCGTTTTGATAAATCATTGAACAACTCATTTCTGCGATGAAGCTATTGTTTATCCTTTAAAACACTATGGAAGTACAACAAAGTCGCAGTGACCTCCCAGAAAGGAATAGAAATAGGGTAGAAGACCTACATTTAGATCGAGTAGTCGCTTCCCAACCAGAAATTGGACCTACACCGCCTGATGGAGGATATGGATGGGTCATCGTCACTTCAGCGGTGGTTTACAACATTACTGTACCAGCACTATTATTCCTTTATGGCCTGATTATATTAAAGTCGATAAGAGAGGAGGATCATGACGAAGGTGAAATAATGAAGATTTGGGACGTAGACTTAGCGTTAGTGCCTGTAATTTTAATAGTGATAAGATTACTGCTAGAATCATGGTGTAGAGCAGTGGTGAAAATCTTCAATATGCCCAGATTTACCGCCCTTTCAGGGTTGTGTATGACAGTGGCTGGTGTTTTGTTATCCAGTTACGCGACTAACATGTACAGCAATGATCACATCATAAACATTTTTGCCGGGATCATTATTGGTAAGTTAACCTTGTTTGATGTTTACGACTTTAGCCACGCGTTATACGGTGAAGGTCGTATTTACGGTGTGCGAGACTGGTGTAGGGCCGTCATAACATATTTTGTTACTTTTATATTTAAATATTTAATGAATATATATAAAGTAAAATTTCGATGATTCAGAATTAGGTTTCCGGGGTAGCAGCCCAGTAGCCTTGAGTTACGACTCCTTATACTATTACATCTTTGCTGCAACACTGTTGTAGTACTTGTAGTAATAATCATTAAAATAAAAAAAAACTATATTCGTTGATTTTATTTTTCTTTATAATATACCTACTTATTTGCTACCTGTAATTATTAAAACGTATGTAAATGATGAATCAATTATTGGTGAAGTCCTTTCGTAACTTACTTTACGATTACAAGATAATTCTAGATAACATTATTGTGTTGACTATAGGGAGAGGCATTTTAGGTAGGTACATATTATAGATAGCTTTATATACTTACCCATGTTTAGCGAACTAATCAAATAGATGAGTTTTAATAGCTTACACTGGACAGCGCACAGAGACTCTTATTATACACGCATAACTTAGAGCCAGTTGAGAAAAAATAAGGAAATTATAATTATCTACATTAATAAGAAGTCCCAGAGTAAATTAACAAGACAAAAGTTTAATTACTCGTCTCGTTCTGTAAAACCTAACAATAAACAACAAAAATGCAGTTGGATCAAATGTGTGAACGAGCGGTTAGTTACTACGAAATATTATTTTATTACAGGTATAGGATGCGCACTGACAGGCCAACAGACGGATGTTATCATTACCCATTACTTCAGAGAAAAGCTTACTCTAGCGCAAAGAATCGTGCGTATTGCACCAACAATAGGCAACGTGTTCGTTCCTCTCCTCGTTGGACATCTTTCTACAACATACACCGGAGATACAATAGTTATGATCTACGCAGCTATCCTCATGCAGAACTGTCTTTTCTTAGCTGCTTATACTCGACCGATATACATCGAACGTGTTCTCAAATCCACTTATAATATGATCAGAGCTGTAGAAGATGAAGACGAAATTATATTTTCAAATCAAACTCCAAGACCAAGAGAACAGTCAGACAACAAAACTATTGCCGTTGTTAACACGATAACTCAAGATGAAGACGCTAATGACGTTGTGGTTTTCAAGTCAAAGAAAGGAGCAAAGGAAATACTTGATCCAGAAGTCCAATACAGAGAAAATAACACACAAGCAAGATTTTCTTCAGATTTCAGTAACATGTTCGATGGGTCATCATCTAATCGATTTTCTTCTGACTTTGGCACCCTTGATATATCTGGTTTGGGCCATGTGAGTGGTTATCAAGAGCTAGAAAGCATAGACAGAGAGAATCAGAATCCTCGTCCACTGTATAGAGAAACAACAGTAGATGCCCCTTCAAATGGTCTAGTATTTTCAAATGAATTATCTCCTGGAACCGCAAGGAGGACAGCCTCTTTGAAGAAGAATTTCATAACCATAACAAATATGCTGTTAGATCTTAATTTCTACTTGTACACTTTACTTCACTTGTGTACGACATTCTCTGTGCTGTTACTAGGAGTTGTATTTCCACCTATGCTCTGGGAGCTTAATCCGTCGTTAAATATTTGGTCGGTAAGTTAATATTTTAAATATAGTTAAGACATCAAATATACCTACTGGGCGTTCGCTTGATGGTAAACGTTCACCGCAGCCCGTAGATCTGCATCACTAGGGATTCTGAAAAATTTTTGATATTTTTTTTATGAGATTAGAACAAGCACACAGGTCTCCTGATAGTGTAAAATAACCGCGGTATATATTCACCATGGATGCTGTAGGTGCGTCACTGCCTGTGGTCAGGCTGTTGGATCGTTGGTGCAAGTCTACCAGCTACCCTACCTTCCAGACCGAAACACGACAGTATCGTAATGACGGTAGGAATAGGTAAGGCGGTGGATCCTACATGGGCTAGTTGCTGTACAGCACTCTACCACCAGCGGTCATATTGAAAGTAGTCCAGTTAACCTATACTCGCCTCTTACGAGCTGTCTGTTCTACACAGAAGACTCCAACACATTTCACAGCGTCGCCAAACTTACACAAATTATTATCCTCATTATACTGTAATGGGTAAGTTTATACTTTCCAATTTTTTCACTTTGGATCGTTTGAAATTATTCAAAAAATAATACCTTACAGGTGGCGATAATGACATCAATATCGCAGGTACCAGCCTTATGCTTCATCGTGATGTGTCTGACGTTGCCCAAGAACATCAACGAGAAGTCGCGTCTGTATGCACTTATATGTATAGTCGGTGCCGTTGGCTTTTATGGTAAGTTATTTTTAATTACCCACGTTAATCGAAAAAACTTTGGCCCACTATAAGGAATTAGAACTTAAGGAAAGTAATATATTATGTGCTTATATCCAGTAGGTATAGTACGAATAGCGACCGGAATAATTAGGATAATGGAAACACTGTAGGAAATACTAAAGATTAGCACGAGTTATTGTTAGTGAAAATATTGTATAGTTTATCTTTTTAGCCCGAAACGGTTTCTTTTGAGCCTGAAAGTAACCAACTGTCAAACTGTGGTGCGTTGCGAAACTGAAGTTCTTGGATGGGAACGTTTATTGTTCCCCTCCCAAACCATAAACTTCAGAGAAATGTGTTTACACTTTGGCAGCAGCTATTGATAACTTGGTGATTCAGTAAAAAATTGTTACAAAACTCTACCCTACTCATAATGTTATAAATATCTATTATATCTACTACATCATAGTCACAATGTTAATGATAAAAACGCATACTTTGAACGTGCTACTTAGTAGGAACACAGTTGGTCTATTTTTCAACGAAGCCCGAGACTCACACTGGGTCAAATAAGATTTTTTTGTTTTATAAAAGGCATTAATTCGAACGTCATTTCAGCTGATTTGACGTGACGATGCGGCATGAGATGTAACAGCCTATTCCCTCCAGCCTCCGGAATCCGGATATCCGGGAATGTAATTACAGGCAGCAAATTCACCTCCTCATATTATTATTTCAGGTATCACCTTGTCTACAAGCAAGAGCTACCTCGTAGTCTGGTGTATGATTGCCAGTATTACCACTGCCGCTTGCAGTTTTCTCCAACAACCTCTTTACAATTCGCTGAACGACTTCGACACAACTGCAACTATGACCAGCGCAAATGCCATAGTAGCTATATTGATCATGATTTGGTCGGTATCTTACAACTACGAGTATAAGACATGTTTCTTTATATGTAGCCTCCTTCAATCTGGGGCTGCGGGTATTTTCTTAGCAACCTCATTTAGAAGACGAAGATAAATAGAGAAAGTGAAAGAAGTCGCTGCTAATAATAATTGCCTACCATGAAGCTAGAAGTATAATCTGGAGATTATACTCCCAACAACGACCTGTACCGAATACGTAATATTGCTTACTCTTTCTAAACTGGATAACCTCTCTTTCTACCGGTTTTGTGGAATTCACAAACTCAAAAAACCTGCGGGGCTATTGTGTATCTTTTTGACAGTTAAATGATAGGAACTCCAAGCTCGAATTTTCGTATATTCACTGT
>DVZL01007796.1:0-10570 GCA_018236625.1 Lasaia peninsularis
AAGTGTAATAACACTTCACTTAATTTCACTTAGTTAACAAATTATTGTTCTCACTTCCCGGTGGACGGTGACGTCACATTAAAATGACGGTGTTTAAATCATCCGAAAATTATGATACTTTGGATAATTTTTTTAGCTTATTTATCACTATTTTGAAGTTGTTATATATTTTTTTCAGTTATATAATTACTTGAAGTATTGTTTAAAAAAATAAAAAAAACACATGCATGTTCATTATTGTGTCATATGTGTCTACCATATAGTCTGTGATAATCTTTTGTAATAAGTAGCGTAATTTCTTCCAATGGTTCTCATGACAAATAAACACAAGTACACTAAGCGTTGTTTTTTTTTATTATTTTACTAAACATGCAAGTATAATCTGACTTCATTTTGTCTTATGTCTGTACGAAAGGATGTCGCTGGTTCCTCGAAACTTGATTGAAAAGGTATTATAGTTATAAGGCTGTCAGCATAACATACACAGGGGGTTTCATTTAAACTAAAGCTTTATTTTTAAATAAGTGCTTTGCATGGTCCATCTATATTAAAGTCAGAAATGAAAAATCATTTTAAAGAAAGTACGCAAGTTTATAGTAATCCTAAGACGTGATATTACATTTAGTGGCATCGACATTATCAAACGCTTCTCAGTGCGGTTTTTTTGGCCCTAAGCTAGCGCACCTTGCCTGGCTGGTAAGATTATTTCGACATATATTTTTATCTGTGCAGGATATTAAAACCAGAAAACATAGGTTACTTTTGAGAAAAACCCTTTGAAAAACGGGATAAAGCTAACAAAATTGAATTTTGGATATTGTTTTTAGGGCGAAAAAAGGGGAAATTCTATTGTCACTTTATTAAGATAGTATAAACTAAGGAAAACATAAAAAATATTTCAAAATTCCGTTCTAGGCTCTTATAAAATATAGATATTACAGATAGAGCAAAAAAGCTAGGTTTCTAACGGTCCTTCAGTTAAATGAGAAAGATTAAAGGAACCATATCAGAGAGAGACAGATAGGGTATGTACCGCCTTTAATTTTATTTCCAACAGATATTTCGCTACTCTGTATATACCTAATGTACTTGCACATTAGGTCTTTTAACAGCCCGATCATACAGTGACGTGCTTCGTGTGCTGCGTTCGCTGTCCCCCTTAAAAAATCACTTGCCGCTAAGCTGGTAACCGGTACGCTAGCCGCGTCGCGTGTATTTCTTTCATTTGTTTCTTTGACTACCATCCAATACCATTAGAAAATATTAGGAAACCCACGCGAATTGTTTATATCAGCGTGGCGCTGTTATTATAGCCAATCTCATGACGAATCCCGGTTTGGATTCTCTGGTAGGACAACTTGTTCGAGGAGTATTTTTGCAGTTTATCTGAAAAACATAATGTAGCCTGGGGTTAAATTTGTACTCGATATGGTGACGATATTAGGTCCTACCTAAACAGTGACCTGTCATATCCTAACCTAGAACCTAATATCGTCCGAGTTAGTGTCCACCACTTCCACCACGTGGATATGGTGACAATACTTATTTACAGGTAGGTACAGGTGATTAAAATCATAAATTACCAAGAACTTGAAGACTAATAACATTTTGGTGACTATTTAAAAAGAAAATCATGAAAATAAGTATATAAATTTATTTTTGAAATAATTACTTATCAGCTAATTTATTAAGTACTTCGACACAGGACGGAATGATTTTTACTTTCCTCTTTCTATTATTGTATACATCCTCGCTAATCTCTTTTTAATCTGCAATTGAGTTTTGGTAAGTAATAATAAATTTCATACAACTTAAGCAACTTGACTTCGTTGCAGATTAAAAATAGAATCATGTTCACAAAACTATTGTGCACGTAGCATAAAGTATATTTGACAATACAATAAGTGCAAATATAATATTCTTAACATTTTAATAATTTTATTTATAAATAAAGAATAACTATTACTTATTTATACCTAAAATATTAAGGTAACGGTAAAATATTAACTACAAAAATATAATGTTAAACAATCTTTCCAACTTTGGCTTATCTGTAATATTACCTAAACTTTTTCCTTTTTAAATCGTAATATAAATTTAACAAGCTCTTTGACTAAACAGAGACTATAGATTTAGGTAATATGGGAAATTTTAAAAACGTCAAATTTGATTGTTAAAAAATTAATAACTTTTCTTGTAAACTAAGGAATGTTAGTTATAATGACAATATATGCATTACTGTTAAGAGTATATAACTATTTTGAGCTTATATCCTGTAATTGAAAAGAAAAATACATATTTTTATTATCATACCTGTTAGGTATAAGTAATATTTAAATAAGCATTATGTGAGCTTATCACTTTAATATATTGCTTTGAGCATATTTCTCTCTGTATATACCTATACATTATGTAAAAAGTAATATAATAGGAAATTTTATCAATGAAGCTTCCAGTATATAGTAGTTAGCATAATTTTAAACAATATTAATTCGAACAGCTATTTTCTTTTCAAATTTGTAAAATATTAGTGAAATTCAGCATCATCTAAATGTTTTAATTAAAAAAATAGATAATAAAAATTGTACAAATTAAAAAAATAGATATTCAGAATTGAGATTCACTGAACAATTTTCTCCAAAGATTTTCTTCAAAGTTCTTTTGAAAGTTTATGCATTGATTCAACAGGAAGCAGATAATTCAACAGGAATAGTTAAATTAAAACAAAACTTGAAATTTCAAACAATAATTGAATTTCTGCCCATAGTTGTAAATATCTTATAAGCAGAAAGTATATTAAGCAAAAATAATAATTTCAATGAGATTTCATAGGGGTGACGAAAAAAAATTTAGTATTTATTATATTTTTCTCAATATTTTAAACTATATGAATTTTTATTTATATACAAATTGTGAGAATAACCACCTGCTTTGTAACATATGATAGCTGTTTTATTAGTCTTTTTTTGTATATAATTTTAATCTGTGAAAGCTATGACAAATATACACAAGAAAAACATTTTATCACATGACCTATGCATTGAAATGTTTTTCTTTGTGACTTAGATTATATTATTGTATAGATAACTTCAAGCAATAAATAAAAAACACAATAATATACAAAAATTGTAAATGGTTATGTATCTCAAAATATACAAAAAAAAATACTTAAGCTAAAATTAGATTTAAAAAGCACCAGATCAAAGCGATATAAAATGGTCGTAAGTGTCGTAGTTAGAAACTTTTAAATAAAATAATTATTTACATTGATTGGTTATTTTATGTTTTAGATGTGATGGCACGGCTTGCAGTAAGTTCCTTATTCTAGAATATTAATTTCAATTTTTAACTTTATCGAACAATACGAGATTATGATGTATAAAAAATATTAGACACAACAAAGTGAATGGGAACTTCACAATTATTGCTTATTGCAATTTGAGCTACCCCATCAAGGAAGGTTTCATAAATACATTGATGTTATGAGCTGATCTATTATAGAGCCATCTAATATCAACGACTAGAGTTCTGTTATTTTTATTGTACCTAAGTAATATTATTTTTCACTTTTAGATATGTCGATCTGCTGTATTATTTATTATCTCATGATCAGGAAGAAAATCTGATTATTAAATAACAATAAAATGTATGTACAACAACAAATATTGTTGATACCTTAAGTTTTGACCCTGATGATGCTGTAAAAACAGAAAACTGTAGGCTATTTAAAAAATATTTCAATAATATGTGAAATAGGTGTTTTTTTAATCAAAGATATAAACAAGAAATAATTCAAGACTGATTCAGATGATAATCATCTAAGCTTTAACTGCATTTCATAATATCTCATATTCCAGCGAGTGTAATCGTTATCCGAATGTGACACAAAAGGTCCTGAGTTGACTCTTGGGTAGGGCAACTTGTTATATTAGTTTTTTCAGTCTATCTTAAAAACAACTTTGCCTAGGATTGGATTTGTGTCCGATTACCGATATGACGACGGACTTGACACCTGTCATATTGGGACCTAATATCATCGGCTAATTGAGGGTATGGTAAGTGCCTACCCCTTCGGGGATATGAGCTAAGCAATTTTTATATATTTTATATTTATAACTTCACGTTGCCATACCATTATTATAGTATGTGCCTAGAAGTGATGTTGACGATGATAAAAATCAGCAGTTTAAATTTGTATAAAAACATTATGTGAACTTAACACATTTTAGCGTTGCATCTGGTGAAACATTGAGCATTCTATAGCATAGAGTTTGTTCAAGACGAAAATGTAATTACTCTTTAGGAGACACATTATAAAAAGTTTTCCTATGTGATTAAAGTCAGCTAAAATACAATAATGTTTTTCGCGCATTTTCATGAGCTAAACTAGGAGTTTACTTAGGTACCTCTTAAACCAGAACTGTGACAAAGTGTATATGAGCCGCGTGGGACTTTTTTCGTAATATGTTACATAGCGACCATAAGTTTACCACACGATGTATATTAGCTTTGTTATTTTATCAATTAAGTATACAATAAGTTTAAAAATGTTCAGGAAAAATTGCAATTTCATTTTTATTAATTGATAAAAACTGTCTTATTTTAAGTAAAAAAATGTTATGGCTTATCACATTGTTTCGATAAAATAAAACATTTTCATAAATACATTTTTGATTTTTTTTAAACAAACAACAAACAATCGATTTAACAGTAAAATGGACGGAGTCGATTGCGTTATATCAAATTTTTTTATAAAAAAAAGTATGTAAGTATACCTACAAAAGTTATAATAAATATAGACCTAGTTAATACCACAAATGTGTCTTTCATTATAATATCCGCAAATTCATTCGTAAACTAAAAATTAGACAATATTTAAAAATGTACAAATATCGAAAATAATACTTTTCATAAATATATCTCAAAAATGTGTATTTATAATTAATACTTACAACCGTATGGTGGACGGAGATGTTTTTTTATATTATGTGAAAAAAAATCAATATACTTGTATATTGTTTTGGTTGGGGAGTGTAAAAAACTTTGCAATGCCCGCGGGCGGTTTTGTTTGGAGGTGCTCTTCTACAAATTGACACGGGCAGACATATTTATTGCCGTGTCGTCCGGGGGTCGTTCTATCGAGATTCAATCTCTTTCTAACTGCATATTTACCCCATCGAGCGATATACCTTACATACAGAAGCGCACCCCTTTCCTGAAAAGGAAAATATAACATTAACTACTGCAGACTTATAAGTATCACTTCAAAATTGATAAAATTTGATCGACTTGCCGAGCTAAAAACGTTTTTTGGTCAATCTAGACCGCGTCGCTTAAGCCAATTGTTGCACGAAGGACAACATGCTCGCGGGTCTCTAGGTTCCTTGTTTCGTAAGATTTCTTCGACGTATTGGCATGGACACAAAGCATGAGCCATGTGACGCGGAGAAGCGGGGTTGCCACCGTCCTCGTCTAACGTCCAGTCCAGTCGGCGTCGAAGAAAGTCTTTGCCCCACCGTTGAAGATATCGAAGATAAATTTGCTCTGCCATATCCTGCACATTTATATGCATTTCTTACCCACATCATTAAATACCACACGTACCATATTAGTAGTGACAATAACAATTATAATATCTAACAAGCAAATGATGATAATAAGAGTACCTTATGATTGTAATATTATCAACAAATGGGGTAATTTCTTTGCACGCTAATCAAATTTATTTTAAGTATAAGCCATCTCTTTCCAATGAAATAAAAAAGGAAAGAAATAGGACACATTCTTTGGGTAACGTTGAAATAAGATAGCGATACCTTGAAATAAGTTTAGTCAGGTGTAGTAGAATTAGCAGCATTGTCTTTTTGCCATTTTTCGAAATACAAGGCGTGATATTACATCAAAAGCAAGTAAATTGTTTAGTTTACAGAAGTGGCGCAATATAGAACATACCTATATACATTTTGTGTAAGTACATATAGCATATTCTTATTCCATAATAAAGGATATTTTATTCCATATATACTCATATCAACATATAAAGTCAACATGTCAAACGTATCCAGAGAACTATTATATATCAATGGCGCACAAGTTAATATTTCTATAGCTTATGTGTAAGTAATCATTACTACAATTTTGTAGCTTATAATCATATCATAGCTATTCAGCTACAACTTACCTACTATTTTAAAACTGTTTCAGATCACTCAGTAGAAATTTGGTACGTAACATTGAATTTAAATAATGTTGTTACTAGTAACCATAAAAAATAATGTTTTATTATATTAAAAAGAAAAACAGTAATTATTTACAACATATAAGTACCTACTTAATAGCTCGCATATTATCCAGGGATGGTGTCTAAAGTCCCCGATACTAGCGTGTTTGTATGAGGAGTGTAATTAATGAGGCTAGGCGAGTATGTAAGGTGACACTTGGCCCTCCATTCTATCTACTAACAAAATGGTAAATATGTGTGTGTGTGTGTGTGTGTGTGTGTGTGTGTGCACGCGCATGCGTGCATGTGTGCATGCGTTCTTGCATGCGCGCGCGCACGTGTTGTGTGTAATCTTGTGACAAGATCTTAAAATTGATAAGTTGATGAAATGAATTTATTTTATGAGGCATCACAATGTTGTTCTGACTAATACATACCTACTAAATGTTTGAATACACAAACAGATAATTAATGTTGAACCATAAAATATGATTAATCACATATCTTATCACTTTTTATTTGTAATGCAAATGCACTTTAACAGCAAATAACTCTCTCTCTCTCTCTATTTCTTCATATTGCTTTGACATGTTTAATAACAAATAATTATATTATGTTTTAAAAGTAGGTAATAGTATAATTATAAATAATAAAATTTATATTATAAATTTGTTTGTTCTCCTTTCACGTCATGTGGTATAATCTTTGTATAGGAAGTAATAGTTAGGAAGTTGATATGGCATGAGATTCTACTTCTTTCGATATCTAAACAAGTTCCATGTTGCTAAACAACAGTAACTGTAATATGCGGGCGTAACTGTAAATACCATCTAGTCATATTATAAATGCAAAAGAATGTTTCTTTGTTCTTTTTCCATGTTTCAAAATTATAATATTTTTCTAATTTTGAAACATGGAATTAAGACAAGGGGACTGTTGAGTGACATCGTTTTTCTTTTCATTGTGCTAAAATAAGATAGCAGTAACATAAAATAAGGTTAGCGTAAAAGAATTACTGTAGAAACTCGATTATCCGGCCCTCAATTATCCAGACTAACAATCGTGATCAAATGTAGATGCAGAAAATGATATTGGACCCCATCTTGTAGAAGCTTTACAGGCTACTATTACTAGAAAATATAAAAATGGGTCTACACGCGTTAATCGACTTACTTGTTTAGATACTCGACGTTTTAACCAAGTTCCATTGGTCGTAGTCATGGCCACACAATTTAATAAGTAATTACAGAACTGGTAGTACTATTACTACAGCTCAAATGGCTTCATGATGTAGCAGCAATAAAGAGGAAAACTAGATTACAAAAGTGAAAATTACTAAATACCTAATCTTAGGAACCAACATAGTTACGTATTTATTCGATTACCAAATATTTCAATCACATTATTGTCGTATATACGATTAAGGTTGTGAAAATTCAGTAATTTAAGAAAATACGATATGTAGGTACTATTTTGTTTTTATTTTAAATGGGTAAATTCTAATACTGATTAATCATTTTCGTTATTTATCTAATAATTATCTGACTTATTATATTGTGCTATGCTATGTACACAATACAGCAACATATTATGCACAAACAGTTTTTTTCATACATTTCATTATCCAGATTTTTAATGATCCGAATCTCTAATGACAAGAAATAGACCGGTTAATCGAATCTCTGTACCTGCAATATGTGTTCCAATTTCAACTTGAAGCTTAAAACTCTGGCTAAGTCAATGACTATAATAAAATTTTAGTAATGATCTTTGGGTGTTCATCTTTTCGTGAAGCCTTTGTTCTCTTATTTTGAATTAACTACTGTAATAACTGTTAAAAGGAACAGAAATCTTTAATTTAGGATAAGGTCATTGCAAATAGTGACATTGTGCAACAAGTAGACAAACATGTTTCACAAACAAGGTTTAAATTGAAAAAGATAAACACCTAAAGATTACAGACGAAGCATTAGTAAAAAATTAATAACATTTAACATAACTTTAGCACAAAAATGTAAAGGATATGGCATAAACACAAGTGGAATATGATATTTTTTAAATTTTCATAAAAATAAAAACATTAAAAAGCGATTCTCAAACTCAACAATGGCTCATACTTATTAAATTTACATATTATATTGTGGTCAGATCTCAACAAAATTCACTTCCTTGAATGTTTATCTACTTGTAAAGTATAACTATGAATTTGCATTAGGCATTACATATAAATGTTAAACTGTATCAGATGATTAGCATAAGAATGTCACTATATCTTTATATTGATAAATAACTTGTATATAAAAAGTGTTTGAATAATATACAAACAAAAAAAAACTTTTACATAAAAATATAGTTAATAAATAATATTTTGAGATTAATCCACAATACAATATCACTGTTTATGTTTGCATCACATATAGCAGGGGTAGCCAACTTGTTAAGACCCAAGATCAACTTTTCACTGACAACACCCAGTATGATCTGTCAATTACATACTTCTGTACTTAATATACATACACACCTATTACTACATATTTATATTTTTGGTAAGCCACGATCAACTGGACTAGTAGCAAGGTTGGCCACATCTGACATATAGGATGTATAAATTAATTGCTTTACATATTATGTCAAATTCTCAATGCAAATACCTACAAGTAATTTACCAAATTTTTCTTAATTTTAATTTAATGCAAAATATAATAATTAATACAATGGTTATGAATAATATAAAATATTATATTATGGAATATTCAATTAATTAAATTAATAGAATGAATAATTAATCATTATCATACACCTTCCTCTGAGCTTTTATTTGAGGAATATTGTGCTTTATTTGTTATTGAATTTTTGAAAATGATGAATGAACAATAAAAATCCTACTAAGAATACATATCATGTCATACACCAATATTTTAAGCAACTTTGTTTAATAACTGACACAAGTTTGTACTTAGTCAAATAGTTAATATTAATGTTCTAATATATATTATTATATTGGTGTTTCAATTGTTTGTTAATCAATTCATTTGATATCCTTATTACATCAAATACTAGTGATTCAGGAAGCAAATATTTAATGGTATTAGCAGCATGAAATAAAATTTATAGCTAACAGGTTTTTGTGAAAACTTTTAACAGCTACATACATTAGGGTTTTTGCATTCTTTGTACTACAAAAATTTGCTAAAAATAAAAAAAATACTCTTAAGTTTTGGCTAATAAGCCACATGTGCTTATTGTCTATCTTAAGTCCCAGAAAGAAAACACTATTTACAAAATACATACCTGTTTTCGAGATAATCTTGTCGATTGACTTCCTTGTATAACAATATCATTGGCAGATACATCCAGCCTTTGCTCCCATCCTTGTAAGATAGATTTCCCTTCTTCGCTTTCAATAAACTGTTGCAGATGAGCAATACAAGGCCCAGAATCAAAATAAATAAAACATAGGTTCACTTTATGGCATGATATTTTCCCTCTATCATCCAAAGCAAGCAGTAATTTGTGTTTGGTCAATAATTTATTTACACTTGCAAGGCATTGTTCTAATCCTTTTGACAGTTTTAATTTGATCCACATACACAGAAATATAGCCAAAGCATTGAGCACAAGCCAGAGAACTCCTAAGGAGAATAATGTAAGTCCTGTTAATCCAGAGAATAGTAGAGACAACAAAACCAAGAATGCAATAGTTATCCAACAAACTAATACACGTTTATAACATATGTTGTACATGGTGAACCGAGCATCATTCACAAGCAATTCCATCGCATGGACATACTCTTCTACTGTCAACTGAAAAGAAAAGATTTTAAACTTAAATTGTTACTATAAAAACATACTTGTACAGAATATAAAAATCCAAAATACCTATGTGTTTTTAATAATTTTTTATTCAATGATTAAAACCTGACTCTTATTAAATCTAAATTATGATTTAAATTTAAAAGATTTTTATATTAAAAATAATTACTATTTGCAATAAGTATGCTAGTTGTAATATATTTAATAAATAAATAGTATATATATAACAAACTTATATATAAAACAAACAAGTAGACTTACTCGGGAATCAAACCTGGAACCTCGTACATCAAAGACAGACACAGACTTGACACTTGATAATAGAGGTAAATTTTTTATAGATAAGTTTTAATGATTAATTTTCATTTTCATATAAAGTAGGTCCATATATGTTTGCAATAGGTTGTAATATATTATATATTTCATATAGCTAGGATAATACTGCCGTAGTAATCGAGAGGGCAGAATGTCACAGATGGCCGTTTTTTTATTATTGTTGATTCGGAATGTACGTCAAACAAGCTTTCTTTCTATCCA
>DVZL01007797.1:0-10569 GCA_018236625.1 Lasaia peninsularis
TGACAGTGAATATATGAGAACTCCGGCTCGGAGTTCGTATCTTATAATTGTCAAAAAGATACACAATAACCCCACTGATCGAAAAATTAAAAATTTTTTTCGGTTTCTATTATTTTTTTTTTAAATGTCCCAAATACTGAATATAAAGACAAATTATTCTTACTGTTTTATTATAGGTATATATGTGACCAATACATACCGTATAAAAATCATTTTATTGAGTAGAATTGGAAAATGAAACCCTAAAAAACTGTATATAATACTAAATGTATTCTAAAAAATGATTGAGATAGCTAACTGCCACTCGTTTTTAGACGGTTTTAATAGTTTACGGCCAATCATTTTTAGACGCTCTCAAGTCCAAACAAGTTGTTTAGGTTTATTACGACATTAACGAAAATTGTGGACGGATTTTCATTAATTAATAATATTCCACTAAAAATCTAAACCATAACAATAATGTACGTAGTGTTACAGTAAAATGAAAAGGTATTATTGTGTTGCTTAAATATTATATTGACATTATTTATTAAATCACATCAACTACTATATTAAATTTATATTTTGTCTATAGATGTCATGAGATCATTTATATCTGAATGGTTCAAACGAGAATGCGTTATTAATTGCGTTCTTTGTTTAAACAATAAACCACAACACTTGCAACTCAACTCTTCATGAGTTTTCACATGTTTCTTTAAAGCTCTATTTCTAGGAAACGACTTTTCACAAATTGTGCATGGAAATTTTTTTTCTCCTGTATGCTTAATCATGTGTTTCTTTAATTCATACCCAGTTTTAAAAACCCATTTACAAAATAAGCAAGAGAAGTTTCGTTTCTCAGGAAAATGTACAGTTCTAACATGCGATGCTCGTTTACCACTTGTCTTAAATGATGAATCACAATGCGAACATTTGTAGGAAACCTTCTTCTCTCTATGGGTTTCATTTAAATGATTCATTCTTTCGTAATAACCATGAAATCTCATATTACAATGAGGGCATTCATAACGAGGGCCCTTTGCATGTGCATGCGCTTTGTGATAATCTCTAGCAGCTCGCATATTAAATACACGTCTACATTTATCACATGGAAAAACTCCTGTTATGTGCACTTCCGAATGTTTTCTCAATCTTGGTGCCGTCATATATCCTTTTCCACATGTCGCACAAATATAATGTTGATAGTGAATGTTCATGTGCTCATACAATTTCAGAAAATTATTAAATTTTGCATCGCATAAAACGCAACTCCAAGATTCTTTATTTAAACAAAATGGCAGAACGCCATCAGGATGAGAAACATCAAAGTCGTATCCGTGGTCTAAGACATGTTCCCGTAACTGATTTACATTTGAAAAAGGCATTGCACATAACCGACATGTCGCCTCTGTGACATCAATATTAATCAAAGACATTTCTTTGAATTTACAATAAATATCTTTTACACTATGCACAGCAGAACAAGCTCTGACGTGGCATCTCAATTCCGAGCAGTCAGTAAATTGATCTTCACAATATGCACATTTGAATCTATTCTTTTTCCATCTAAATGGAGTCAGGGACCAACATTCTAAAATAAGAGACGCGTTTTGTTTCGTGGCATATCTTGCCTCAGCCCTGGCACTTCTTTGATACCTTCGTTTTTCTACAGACTTAAAAGAATTATTAAGCAGATTTTCGGTTTCTTTGGGCTCGCAGATTCCTAGAAATAGAAAACTTATGTCAATTCAACAGAAGAATCTTCGGCTCCACGATTCCAAAACCATCTCAAACTTCGGATAATTTTTTTTGTGCAAATTAGTAAGTTTTGTTTTACAATAAATTATGTCATTTAATATATCTACAGAATAGTAGATTATTTCATGTTTGAAGCCCTGATTTGTTAAAATTAATCCTTTGCAATTATTTTATAAAATATTACAGCTTTTTTATAGAGGCACAATTTAATTAAATAATAACCATTCAAAAAATCGTAGAAAATAAGTATTTTAATATAATATGAATACAATGAGCCAACGACTTAAAATAAACTTCCTCCATCCTTCTTTATTTACAATTTTAAATAAAAAATATTAAAAATTTCTATTCTATTATTAAATAGATTATGACTAATTTTTACAACTTTATTTCATCTGTACATAATAATACAAAAAAAAACAAAAGCGAAATCAGATACTATTTTTGATTCTCAAAATACACTTACTTAGACAGCGAAATTTGTAAAATGTAATCTATAAATGTTGAGTATTTATGTAATAACTATAATGAAATAAGTAAAGAAGTAGTATAGTAGTGATATTATTAATACATTTCATTTTTTCTTTTATTAGGTTATATTTTCTTGATTAGGTTGTAATTATTCAAGAGGGTTGTTACTCTTATTTCCTCTCTCTTTTTTATGTGTTATTTATTACGTAAAAAATTGTAAATATTTGAATACATATCTTTATACTATAAAGTCTACCAAAATCATGTCCAATTTATAGTTCTGAGATTTCGCTGTTATAATTTAATATCAATTCAAAATACAAATTATAAATGTCTTGCCAAAAGTAATTCTGTGTTATATACATTATTAAATACTATCATTTTTAGTTGTAACTGAATTCAATTTAACTCTCAAATCTGAATTTAACAGTAGCTCAAGAAAATTCTTGGTTGAACTATAGGAATTTCTTCATATACAAAAAGATAGATATATATAAATTATATTTCAGTGAACCATCTACAATACCAAGATATTAATTTAAATAAAATTATACTTGTAAAGATAATAATCGAATCACTTTTGTAACTGCAAATTTAAAATATAATATGGCAATATTTGTATATCATCACTCATAACAAAATCAACCTGCCTAAAAGTTCGAAGAAAAATAATAATACCAAGTCAAGAATTTTCTAAGACATGAAAACATACTCATATATTGTATTAAGAGTAGAGTGTCAATGGAAAATTCTTGTATTTTTCGGAAAAGTCGACAAATCAGGTAAAAACAAGGTGTGCTTCGAGCAATTTCATTATCATTAAACTCAAAAAATATCACTATTTGACACGTGTTTTAAACTACATGCAATTAACTAAATAGGAAAATAGCCAGTTGAAAGATTGTAAGACCATATGGAATAAATTTTTCTTAAAAGTAACACCTTCCGAGCTGAAAGTGCCAACTGCATCAAATGTGAAAATGTTTTTTTGCTATATGTTTGTCCAATGAAATTTTTGAAGCAAAAGTTCTAGAGCAATGACCACAAGAAAATCCATACTCAGTTTCTTTTTTAGAACGATGAGCTTTAACATTATGGTGATATTTTTGTGAGCGAGTCTTAAATGTCATATGACACGTGGTGCACTCATACATTTCCGCACCAGGTTTATAATTATGCATTTCCATTAGATGTCGTTTCCGTAATTCCCATGTCGCAAAACGCGGTTTATCTTTACAATACACACACATATAAGGAAGAGTAGTATGTTGTGTTTTCATATGCGAATTTCTTTCTTCTAATGTAGAAAACGTGGCTATACATCGGCTACAATTATATTTGTTATCATGTGGTATTTTCGTGTGAGCTATCAGAGCTACTTCAGTAATAAAACCTTCCCCGCAAGTATCGCACACATAGTTTTGAAAATGTTCAGCAGTATGTTTCTTTAATGATATAAAATCCATGAACTGAATAGTGCATATAGCACATTTCCAACATGATCCATCGTTTAACTTGAATGGTAGTACTCCAGGTTGTACATCAACATTGATTGGTTGTTTATGATCATTTTTCAAATGAACCATCAAATCGTCTAATGAATCGATACGGATTAAACATAACTTACATTGAAGGTCCGTGATATCTACTTTTAGGAATTCCTTTCTTAATTTTCTACTAAATACCAATTGAATATCAAAATTTGCGTGTCTAGATGACATATGTGTACGTAAGCCATTAGGGTCGTTAGCCTGGACACGACAAAAAACACAATTAAAATTTTGTCCCCATGTCCGAAATGGACAAGCTGTAGAACATTGAAGAATAATCTCAGTATTAAATCTATGTTTGAGTGCTTTTCCGTAGCGAGGTTTATATGATGCTTTGTAACATTTAAAATTGCGTTCATGTTGTTTTAACCCATGCTCAGATAAGAAAGTAGCTCCACACTTCTCACAAGTAAATATTTTTGCATGCGTTCTCAAATGTCCATTGATTTGGCAAAACTCACGGAAAACTTTATCACAATCAAGACACATCCAAATACCAGCGGCATTTTGACGATATGGCAAAACTCCGAAAGGCACGTCAAAATTAACATTTTTCGCATGATTACACGAAAGGTGATTCATAAATTCTTCTACACTTTGAACTTCTAACGAACAAATGTTACATTTAAAATCACTGATATCAACTTTTAAATCATCAACTACTTTATAAAAAGCACTGTTAAAGTCAGCATTTTCATGGATCGTTTTCACATGATCACGTAAAGATTCCATAGGTTCAAATTCATCATGACAATATGAACACATTATTCGATTAAATCGAGTTTTAAACGGAATGGCTGTAGAATGTTTAAGTATAAGCACAGCATTACGACGTTGAGGATTCTGGCTAACTGATCTTTCAAATAATCTCTTTTTTGGTATCTTTTCTTTTTCTTTAAATCCGTCTATTTTCCTTGTGGACCCTAAAAAATAAAAGAAACTATATCAATATTATTCCTACTTCGTTTGAGATCAGGTTTATAATAAAATCTAGAATTAAAAACAAACAGACCATTATAGGAAAGGTCGGTTTTACATTACTTGACACAATGTAATACATACTATTAATATCAATCATCGTAATGCTTTTTAATTACATGTTTTTCTAGAAACAATTGCGTGGTAAACGCTTTAGGACAATCACGACAAGGATAACTTAGTTCGGTATGTTTTTTCATTCTGTGAGTTCTTGCCATATGATTATACTTTCCGGACCGCGTTTTGAATGTTTTTTGGCATGCCGTGCATTCGTATTTTTCAGCTCCAGTTTTATAGTTGTGAACTTCTAATAAATGTTTTTTCCGCAGTTCCCAGTTTGCAAATCGAGGTTTATCTTTACAATAAACACACATATAAGGAGTGGATGTATGCTGTGATTTTACATGTATATTTCTTTCTTCTAGGGTAGAAAATGTGGCAACACACCGACTACAATTATACTTGTTTTCATGTGGTATTTTTGTATGAGCAATCATTGCAGATTCCGTAATAAAACCCTCACCGCATGTGTCACATACGTAATTTTGAAAATGTCCCGCTGTGTGTTTTTTCAAAGAGTTAAAATCTTTAAATTCATTCGAGCATATGGTGCATTCCCAAACAGATCCATCGTTTAGGCGAAATGGAAGAACTCCAAGTTGAGCATCTAAATTCAAAGGTTGCTGGTGGACATTTTTAAGATGATTTGTCAACAACTCAAAACTTTCTATTGGCATACAACATAATTTGCAATGTAAATCAGTTATATCAATTTTTAGATATTCTTTGCCTAGCTTCTTATAAAATGCAGCTTGTACATCATAATTTTCATGCCTGGTAGCAATATGGCTACGGAGACTAATTGGATCTCTTGACTGAACCCTACAAAAGACACAATTAAAATTACTTTTCCATGTCCGAAATGGACAAGCTGTGGAGTATTGTAGGATAATTTCCGCATTTGTTCTAGGTTTTAATACCTTCCCGTTACGGGGTTTGTACGCTGTTCTAAAGCATTTTACCTGACGATGGTGATCATGGAGAGCATGATTCGAAACGAACGTTGTACCACATTTATCGCAGCTGTAATTCATAAAATGCGTAGCAATATGACGTTTAAACTGAACAAATTCAGAATAAGTCATGTGACAATACACACACACTAGTTTATTATTTTCATTTTGCTTATACGGTAAAACACCAAAGCTTGCATTAAATTTAACAATTTTTTGATGGTCCCGAGAGAGATGTTCCATTAGAGTATCTATATCTGGAATATTTAATTCGCAAACCTTACACTTTAAATTGGTTATATCTACTTTAATTAAATCATCTTTAGCGCGGAAAAATACATTTTTTAAATCAGAATTAATATGTGCTACATTCACATGTTGTCGCAAATCTGTTAACGTGTCATACTCGTCATGACAGAACGCGCATAGAATTTGGCTAAAACGTAACTTGAAGGGATACGCAGTCGAATATCTAAGTACAAGCTCCGTATTACGACGTTGAGGTGTTTGACACACGAGTAATATTTTCTTTTTCTCAGTCTCATTCTCCCTACGCCTTCGTATTTCCAATGATCCTAAAAAAGAAAAGAAATTGGTCAATTCAATAACCAATTACCAACTATCTAATTCTAGAATTCAGGAAATGAAAAAGATTTCAAAATCAATGGTCATTTATTAATAATTTCAGCAAAATTTCTGCACATTCATAGAAACTTCAGGGTGTTGAGATCTTAAATGCCCGTTTAAGCTAACTTTCTGAGCAAACTGTTTATCACATATAACACAAACAAAGCGCTTTGATTCGCTATGAATCCACATATGTTGTTTTAAGCTTTTATTACGAGTAAACATTTTATAACACACTTGACACTGAAATTGCTTCTCTCCCGAATGTCCAATTCTATGATCTTCCATTTGCTTTCTAGATCCAAATCTCAATCCACAACAAGGACAAATATAACTCTCATCAGTATGATTAAGTGTGAAATGAGGATAAAAATGCTGGCGCGATGAAAATGTTTCCCCGCATTCAGGACATGTATAAACCCTTTTTGGTAGTCCATGAAATTTCACCTGATGTTTTTGTTTATTCTCCCATGACATAAACCTTTCACCACAGCTCATGCAACAAAAAGGCCAACATGATTTCGAGGTTTTTACGTGTTCTCTCTTTTTCTCTAAAGTCGGAAAATCATTCCAGCATTTTCGACATTGATGACTACCTGAATGGCTACAACGAATGTGGTATTTTAAAGCTTCCATTGTCAGATAACATCGACCACAAACATCACACGTGAATCTTTTGTAATGTGATGTAGTGTGCCTGCATAACTTTATCAGGGAAGGAAACTTCAAGTTACAAAGGAAGCAAATCCATTTTTCTTGATCCATTTTATACGGTTGCATCGCGATATCGTAATTGATATCAATTTTTTTCATATGCACGTATTTAAGATGTTTTGCTACACTCTCAATACTTTCGTGAGGTTCTTCACAAATCCTACATTTTAAACTAGTACAATCAACTTTTAGGTAATCTTTGCTTCTGCCAATATGAGCGAAAGCCGTGGATACAGTAAAATTCTTATGATCGTTATCCATATGTCCTCTATACAACTGTGGATTATCAAATTCTTCACAACAGTAGACACAAAACATAGACTTTCCTCGTTGTCTAAATGGATATACAGTGGAATATTGTAAAACCACTTCTGCATTTCTTTTAGCAACCTGTTGATGGCTGACCGGTCTCATTTCTAGAAAAGAAAAAAAAATCTTGACTTTCTAGTAGCAAGTAGCCCTTTCGTATTTAGAGTACGTTGATAATTTTTCCAATATCTAATTTAGAGAAACGAAGCATAGTGCATTATATTGCAACAGAAAATTACAAGTTGATATGTTTCCTAAACGCTTTCAATCAATGTTTAATCCTGATTGGCAGAAAAATTAAAATTCTCGAAAGCGAATTTTCAGGTTAAATTTCATGTATCCGTCTAAATTTAAAACCTGCAACAACATTGAAACGTCGCATCTGCTGCATGGGTAGTGAATGTCAAAAGTTTTTATTCCTGCTTGAACAAGACATACGAAGGAAAGTAGAGAGAAAGAAGTCGATGGTAATAGTCATATTTATTTAAAAAAAATTCACAAAAAATATAGACTAGTAATTTTAATGATTATTTAACAAAGTTCAAGTTCATTTATTTGCTTTTAGTAGAGTTCACAGTTCACAGTTGTTACAATAATTTTTTAGCAAGTACTTAGCTACTAAGACCATTAATTGGCATGCAAATATACAAAATTTCAGAAGAATATAAAAAAAATATAATAAATTTAATTCTATCAACACATCAATTAGCAAAACAATTTTCAATTTATAATTATATTATGTCATTCATAATTGTCAATTGCATAATATCCATATTCATAATTCATAATGTCAATAAATAATTAAAATTTCATATTTGATCATCTATACTAATGTTATACAGGGGAAATATTTGATTGTTTGTTTCTATTGGACAGGCTCCGAAACTACTAGACCAATTTGAAAAAATATTTTACCATTAGTCGATAAGTTGACATTATCCTTGATGAACATAGGCTACTTTTAACCGCGGGAAAATGCTTCGTTCCTATGGGGAATCGAATAATAGAAGAACGGGTAGTAAGAATTATCTATTTCACATAACTTCTAAATGGCAAAATCGATTGGATTGAAATTTTATACGGATATTTTGCTATATGATTTAAAAATACAATTGGACCCGGTAGGTGGCGCTGCTGTCATTATATCAACTACGATCTAATCGAGCCAAGCCGGGCCGGGCATCTTTTCTTTGTATAAAAAAGAAAATGGTATTAGTTAAACTATTTATTACTTAGGAATGCCTGAACAGATTTGGCTTAAAATTTGTGAGAAGGTAGTCTAGAATCAGGAAATGGACACGACATTAGATAATTTTTATCCCGGTACGTTCGGTTCCGTTTTATTGAAATTTTGTGTGCATATCGGGTAGATCTGAGAAAAGGTCTACATCTATTTTTCATACCAATAAGTGTGGGTGGTAGGAAGTTCTCCGGGAAATATATTTGATAAACGGACTGATTTAGACATTGTTATTATAAAATGTCTAATTCTAGTTTCTAGTCAGTTATTCAACTAAAACGGTCATTAGAGTTTTTTTTATTTTCTACCTCTTGGATTTGTGCAAATGTTTTTTACATCCTTAATATTTAAATAGTTTAAAAAATTGTGTTCTTGTAATATGTAATCTACTGTGTACCTACGACTAGAGGTCTAAGATCAAAACGTGATCAAATATAATTTAAAAAGAATTTGAACACTTTTGCTGTTCCACTTTTTACTTTAATATGATAATTATACCAAAGAGTAGTGTCAAAGAGTAGCGAAATTACATATTAATATTTTTAAAAAAACTTGTAATGCAGATAGCAAAGCCCTTATATTATTCTTATCAATATTGATGTTTCATTCTACGCTCTGTTTCATTGTTTTTTGATGTTTTACATTTTATATAAAATTAGCAATTCAAATTTGAAATTACGAAAGAAATATTACTTATCTAGTCATAAAAATATCATTAAATATAATATGTTAAGTAGAACTACATTGTTTTGGTATTTTATCTGCATAATCCAGAATAAAATATGATTGTTTGATATTATATCGTATATTTCATTCAAATGAGGCATTTACTTAGATACATTTTGAATAATTTTCTTAAGTTATATCTACTTTAAAACTTGATAAAGATACCTTAACAACTAAGCTGTGAATATAACCTTTTTATTTGTTGCAACACGAACATGTTGTATGTATGTACCGTCACTGATAATATCTCCGGTATCATCATTTATAATATCGAGATTCTCTTTCCTGTATATTTAAGGTTTTAATTTATGATAGTTAGTCTAGAGTAAATCTTTAGAGCTCGAAAAAGATTTAAAGCGCATTTATGAATGATAGCCAAGTTTAGATTTTAAATTTATCCCCATTCCTGCGGAAACCCTTTAAGTAAACGGGATATAATGTAGGCTTTAACCTTCCTCGGAACATAAGTTACTATTGATGGTAATATTTAGAATAATACCATTGAAAGCAATAATTTAAATACACTGAAATAATGGTTTAATTACATAAAATATTATTACAATTTTATCAAGACATTTAAAAAATGCACCACTTAAAAAATACACTGTTGTTCTAAAATATGAAAGAATATTCCTATGTGACTTAGGAAATTTTCGAACAGGGGTACAACCACTGTTCAAAAATTCCTCTGCATGCTATCTAAACTTGTTTTAGATATGTCAGAACATGTCAAATAAAAATATTTGCGCAATTTGTTTTCTGCATGTTGTTTGTGTCCTGCTATTGGATACGGGTGGCTGTATACCAAAGATTCCAAAAGGTGTAAATGTTTCAATTCACCTCATAATCTAAATAATTACGAAAAGCTAGATTTCATGGCGGCTTCACCCGCGAGAATTATCAAAGCACAGAACTTATTGCGTCAAAACATACTCTCTTTTTAAAGGAGTCAGTTAAAACGTAGTCCTTGTGTTATTCTGGTATATATGTAGCTATGTTATTCTAAATTTCACTAAAATCCATTCAGAAGTTTTTACGTGAAAAAGTAACAAACTTCCATACATACATTATTACATATTTTCGCATTTATAATATTAGCAGGGTTAATGCATATTCCAAATATTTTGTTACTCATCTCTTCGAACGAAGCACTTCGTATAATTATGATTGAACTTCACGTACAGGTAAGTTCGTTTAATCA
>DVZL01007798.1:0-10569 GCA_018236625.1 Lasaia peninsularis
GCAACGACTGTTGCCTGTTAAGACAGTTAGCCGCGTAGGGTCCCGGGTTCAATTCCCAGGTCAGGCAACTTTTCTTGAAATATATTTCAGGTTATTCTGAGTAACCATTACATTGCCCGGGATTGAAATGTACCCAAAGTGGCGATTGGCTTGCCACCTATCACATCAAGGCCCTAGTACCTTGGATAATCGTGGGTTAGTGGGTGTTCTTTTGGACTTACGAGTCGTGGATATACTAACACACCTCTGGTTACCCCTTCGGGGATAATACGTGTGAAGGTCCTACTTCTTCTACTTCTTAATAATTCTAAATGTAATGTATCTTTCATTAAATTAAAAAGCGTATTACGTAAAGTGTGACGAGCAGCGGCTGCGCGCCGCAATACACATTGACTTACAATGATTTTTTTTTGTTTGCCAATAATGCTAAACTTATCAAAAATACTAAATAAATTATTAAAAATGTTAATGGTCGAATCTGTGAATAGACCATTTTATGGTTACCGCAGCCATAGGGTAAAAACCGCCCCCTTATTACACATACTTCGCTGTCCGTCTGTCTGCCTGTCTGTTTGTCTGTCACCAATGCGTATCTCGTGAACTGTGATAACTAGACAGTCGAAATTTTCACAGATGATGAACTTGAATTTCTTTTGCCGCTATAACAACAAATCCTAAAAACAGAATAGATAGAACTAAATATATAAAGTATGCTCCCATTCATCAAACATGATTTCTTTACCGTTTTAATAACCCTTTGGCGTGAGTCTGACTCAAACTTAGCTGGTTTTTTATTTATTTATTATAGTGTGATTCATTAGGTAAGCTATTCAAAATATTATTTGTTTAGAAGAGTAATAAAAGTCTATCCTATAAAAGGATATCCTAAATACTCATTGCTATAAAATGTATATGTGACCACCTCTTAAGTATGGCCTATATTATTCAACAGGTGTCAATACTTCATTAGGCATTGACAAAAAAGAAACCAAAGTCATAATGTTACATTGAGAAATTGCTTTTCCCTTCCCCCGGTTACGCAGCTTTAATAATCCACGTAATACATCATTATAGACGGCTGTGTTCGGTATTTATTCACTAAATTAATTAAACTGTTTAATAATTCATCGAGTGTTTATGATAATAGTAATCGGTTTCGTTTCTTTTACAATAAAGTTGCTAATATAATACACGCAAAAACGACTCGATTCGTAATAATCGGAAGTTATTTATAAGCTATTACGATTATGAGCTCTATTACGATGTTTCCTCAGATTAAAATCTATGTATACGTTAATATCGTATCCGACTTACTCTGAAATAATAATACTGGTAAGCTGTACTAACTTATAGTTAAATTTCTAACTGAATAACTCCTGTGGTTAACCTGAACTAGTTAGATGATCCTATGAAGTTAAATGTACTATCTCTACACTTCAAAAAAAACTGTTTCTAGACTGGCCAACCGTTATTTTGCGAGTTTTTTCAGTTTACAAAGTCGAAACAAGCCGATCTTACAATAATGAGATAGTACCCTATGAGAATGAGTTAGATCTTTAACTTTAACTTCATGGGTGATATTTATTGATAGTACTATGTTATATGAAATAGTTTTTAATAAACCACTTCATATTTATTTTCTATTTAAAGTGAGTATTATTAGAAATTCTGAAAATATATCGAGCGATTACTCGTTGCCGTTGCCGCGATTTAAATATGAATAGCGACATCTATTCATAGGGTCGTTGGTTGTATGAGATTAACTTTAAATATTTACTTCATTTTGTATTTTAGTATTTGTTGTTATAACAACAGATATAAATACATCTTTTCTGTGACGTATTCAACTATCTAGCTATTACGGTTCATGAGCTACAGCCTGGTGATAGACATATAGACTGACGAACAGTAGTCTTATTAAGAAAACTATTATATATTTAAGTATATTAATTTTCCCGTGCTGGTCCGGGTCCTCTGTGTAGAATAGACCATCTGCCTTTCTACCAGGCAGCTCGTAAGAGGTGAACATAGGTTATCCAGGTCATAGCAAACAAAACCACTGCAGGTAGAGTGCTGTTCAGCAACTCGGCCGGGTAGGGATCCACCACCCTATCTATTTTTACCGCCATAATGACAATGTCGTCTTCCGGTCCGGAGGGTAGTGTAGCCGGTAGACTTGCACACCAGGCTTAACACCCCGGCCATAGGACAGAGATGCACTTACAACAACTATGGTGTTTATAGGCTACGGTTTCCTTACCATCAGAAGAGCCATACGCTTGTTCGCTTCCCTATTCCATAAAAAAAAATTAATGACATAGAATTATGGTAATATCAGTAGTGGTGAGATAATTGTCAGATGTGTCTTTGGAAGGGTGACTTTGTGTGAGATTACTTATTGTGTGAACATCGTTTTGATGGTATAAGTATTTTTTTCCCCATGTTGGTCCGGGTTCCGTTGTAGAATAGGCCAACTGCCTTCCACCCAGGGAGCTCGTAAGAGGTGAGCACAGGGTCTATTATCACCAACACCGTGACATTGACTAGGTGGTACAGTCCTGCAACGACTCGCCCGTATTGGTAACACCGCCTGAAGCTATTTTGGCAGGAATAGGTATTCCTGCCAAAATAGCTTCATGTTCTAATTTGGAGGGTAGGGTAGTAGGTAAACTTACTCACGCAAGAGGCCTATCATCCTAGCCTCAGGTTGGCAACAATTTCCACCTTTGGTGTCTATAGGCGACGTGTGTTTCTTACCATCAGGAAATCCGTCTGCTTGTTTGTTTGCCTTCCAATAGAATTGAAAACTAAATTTTGTCCACAGAGTTCTAGCACAAGATCCAGAGAAACTGCAGTTCTGTGCGGAAGTGAGGTGGGTGGAGCGTGACAACGGTGCAGTTTGGGCGCTCTCTACACGATTCCATAAGTACTTCAAACGGACTGTTTCTAAACATGAGGTTAGTTATGTCCTACTAATATTATAAATTCGAAATTTTGTGAGTATGTATGGATGTTTGTCACTCTTTCACGCAAATACTACTGAACCGATTACGATGATACCCAAGGGATCGGAATTTACACGGGAATAACGAAGCACAATATGTTGCAGAGTATTCCACGCGTACAAAGTCGCAGGCGACCTCTAGTTGAAGATAAACCAATAACCCAAAAGTTTCTTATTCACAAACACTTTTATTCAATACTAGCTGACCCGGTGAACATTGTACCACCTAATTTTTGCTTAAACCTTTCCACAAATTGGAGGGCTTCGTAGGGTTCGCCTTCGCGGAACCCTTCCAGTAACACTTAAACTTTATAGTACGGTATTAAAGTTCAAAATGACTTAATTAATATTCGCAATATTATTACGAACCTCTTGAATGGGAATATAGAAATGTGTTGTTATTGAACTTTTTCAGGCATTTTTTTAAATATTTCTCCCCCTAAAAACCGTCTCCATGCTTGAAGGAATATTACAAAAAAAAAATAGCGAAATCGGTTTAGCAGTTCTTTGGTTTCGTGCTAGCAACACATTTAGCGATTAATTTTTTTATATGTATAGATGATTTAAACACAAAACCTGCAAAAGTCTTGTCTAGATAAATATTTTGAAAAGCACTAAAACAACTAAGTACGACTTACAAAAACAGGTACGACATACTAATATATTTTTTGTATGGGATAAGTCAGCGGACAAGCTCTTGGATCTCTTGATGGTAAACAAACATGTTTAAATGTATGTAGGTGTATCACTCCCATGTGACCGGGGTGTTAGGCCTATACCGGCACACGACAGTGTCTTTATGGTAGCGGCAAGAAAAGGTATAGCTTAAAGTAGGTGTATGTATTAATTTCAAAGTCTTTAGGACTCATCTTTTGACCATGACCCTGTACCCTACTTTTTTTAATCGATTATTAATATGTTGTAACTTGTAGAGTAATTACTTATAAATGACAAGTCGCGTGTAGACTAAGATTCGAACATGTGATTTTATAGTTCATCTGTTGTTAATTAAATAGCAGATGAGTTATGCTATTTAATTCACAATCTAAATTATATATCTCACAAGAGGTCCCGGGTTCGATTCCCTGTAGGCCAACTTATTAATCTGAATAACAAAACGTTGTCTGATGTTAGATTTGTGTGAGATATGGCGACAGATTTATCACCTGTCACATTATGGGACCATATATCGGCATTAATAACGGCACTAAGATCACGTCTGATGTGTAAGAGCATCCTATATATTATGATTTGTATTTTATTTGTGAAAATGTCAACCGTTTAACTATCACGGTTTATGAGATACAATGACAGATAGACGAACTGCGGAGTATTAGTAATAGGGTCTCGTTTTTACCGTCTTGTTCTTCCTCTTTGTATCCGTATCGAGGTTGGCTACTTAACCTAGGGGTTTTGACAAGGGCACCAATTTTTACACAGACAACCAACTGACCTCTGCAACCCAGAAGAGAAATTAGGCCTAATTTCAGACTAAAAATCATGTCGCACTCTAAGAATTAAAGTGCCTTAACTCAAAATTTATCTAATACTCAAAGTCACCATTTCACGATAAATATCACAGACCACTTACTAAATATAAAGTTACATTGTAATTGTGTACGTACTCAAAACGCTAATCCACAAAATTTGATTCAAACCGTTCGTTTGCGAAATACGAAAGAGTTATATCAATATGTATTCAATACTATGATTTTTGAAAGCTCAAAGTGACCGAATTAAAAATAAAACATTTTTTTAATTAATTTTAATTTTATTATTTTTTTATTTAACTTTAATTCTAAGCGTGCCATGCACAATTCAAGGTTTCTCTGAATATTTTCCTTCACTGTAAGAGCACTTGAAAAGTTTATCTCAAAAAATGTATTATTTGGTTATGGAACCCTAAAAATGGGGCTCTAATTATATGCCTGTTATAACGAATTAACTTGAACTGTTACAATTTAATTGGCGGTTGGTAACCATGAATAATGTTGCCATACGTGTGGTAACACTTCTTTTCATGTAATACGCATTAATAACATGCCGGAAAAATTGTAAATAATAATTATTGTGATTATTTAACAATTTTAATTAGCACTAGAAATAGCATTATTTTGTCTGCGAAATTTCAACGTAACTAGTTGTCCCGACGAAATTCGTTCCGCGAAATAGATGTTAACCGAAACTTAGACCTATTTGATATGCACATAAAATATAATTGAAATGGGATTGAACGGTATAAAAAGTATTCCAAATCCCTCTCCTGGTTCTAAACTACCACCCCACTAATTTTTAGCCAAATCTGTTCAGTCGTTCTTGAGTTATAGATTTCTTCATATGTTTAGATATTATTGGCTTTTCATAAGGTTTAACAGCTCAATCACAGGTCAGCGACGCAGCGTTATTTCTTACCATAAGGAAACCCGTTTGTCTGTTCGCTGTCTTGTGCCTTAAAAAATAATTTTACATTATGTTCATAAAGCTAAAGTTACCATCTGGAGATTACACTCCTAACAAAGACCTTTTTAAAATACGCAATATTGCTAACTCATTCTAGAATGATCGACATCTCTTACTGCTACTTTTCTTTAGTTGACAGCGTCGAGACAAGCAGTTACGAGAGGAGTCCTTTGTAAATCAGATAAATGTATAGTATTAATATTGGGGATTCATTTTTGTTAGGAGTGTAATTTCCAGATAGTACTTTTACTTTCACGGATTTTATCACTTGTGTGGTAGGCAGAGACTGCCAAATGTCACGATGTCTACATACTTGCCTATTTCATATAAACACGCGGCTTTCGAAGACTCTTGACACCAACCACGAAGCACCTTTAGGAAAACATTGTGAGAAAACTTGGGATAAACAGGGTGTCCCAAATTTCAACGTCAAGCGGGCACTAGGGGATGCGCATAGGTATCCCTAGGGAGGTAATAAAAGAAAAAAATCTATATCAATTTTTTTTTAATTATCAATTTTTTTTTAATTTTTGGAAATTTGACACCCTGTACTATATTTTTGATTGCCATCGCAATAATATTGAAAAAAGTCAATATTTTTTTGTGCATTGATAACTTGAAATATAATTAACTTATTAAAATTCAAGTTATCAATGCACAAAATTTTTTTTTATTTGATATGCACAAATTATTTATTTGATGACTTAAATTTGATATCTCTATTAACTACAATGCAAAATATTTCAGGAACATTAGCAATTTTAACTCAAAAAATAAATCAAATTATCATTTTATTGAAAATTTTATGCCTATGCGCATCCCCTGTTGCCCGCTTGACGTTAAATTTTGCGACACCCTGTATACCTAATCGATATGACGAAGGACTTGCCATCTAACATCGTCGGCTAATCGTGAGTGTGTCTCTGCCTACCCTCATATAACCGTGATGAAATTGTTTAAATAATGTGTTTTTATTTCAGATAAATGTACGTATTGTTCGAGTCGTGCAAGGTGACTACAACAACGGCTATCGGTCTCTCCAGTCGCACATTGTGCGTCGTTCTCCCAAAAATTCAACAAGATTTTACTAGATTTCCTCAAACGCGTCTGTAAATACTCAGCTCAATCCTTTTACTTTCCAAAATGATGTTAAATTTAATGTGTGCCTATCAAGTAAACCCTGTTTTGATGATGAACTGTAAGAGATATTTCTGAATGTGTTAAAAAAATTTTTTTTGAATGACCATCCAGCGATATGTTAACAAAATGGTATCATTTGAATAGTAATAAGAATATTTTTATTTATTTTACTATTGTATTAATTTATACATAAAGTGTGTTTATTTTTTATAATCCAGATATAATATAATGTATTAAATGCTATATACAGCTACGTATCATAAGTATTTAAAATTGTAACAATAAGGAATATGCATGTTATTTTTTTTTTTTTTCAAAACTTCAAGTAATAATTATATAACTTAATAAATATAACATTTGCAGATTAGTGATAAATAAGCTTAAAAAAATTATCCAAACTATCATAATTTTCTTCTTTATGAAGTCACCGTCCACTGAGAAGTGAGAACAATAATTTGTCAATGAAGTGAAATTGTGTAGTGTTATTACACTTTCACTACACTTCACTTAAATATGCAATAAAATAATACTTTTAAATAATTAATTTTATTAATAAAAACTTGAATATTAGCAAAAATATTTATGTGGGTATATTTCTTTGGCAATAAAAATTACACGTTATTTTATTGGGGAATATCTAAATCACATGCATATTGTCTTTATTTCTTTGAATTGAAAATAATGTTTGGCTTTGAAAACAAACACTTAAATTTTATAAAAATAAAGGTAGAAATATTTTTAAATCGCCTTGATTGATCAGTGTCGGCTAATCGTGGGTGCATAAGTATGTGCTTCCGCCAACCTCTTCGGGCTTGACGATATTTTTTTATTTTACTAATTTTTATTATTGTGTTTATTATTTGATTTTTTATGTCTTGATGCAAAAAAATCAATCTTTATAATACCTAATAATTAATAAATCCTAAGTTGATATTCCTTTGCAACATAAAACAAACAAAATAAGATTCCAATTGCAATGTAAATGTAATTGAATTCAAATGAAATATAATTTAAAATAATTTAAACGTAGCAAATCTGCAAAAATGACAAATACATTATAATATCTTTTAGATAAACATTCTGTTCGTATTTCCTATTATCGAAAAAATACATATACAGAACCATCTCTGAAGTACTACGACCTATCACAAATATTTTTGAAGACGGTTAAATATATGAACGAGAGACGTAAAGCTTTATTTATTGATATAATATCATATCTATAATTATAAAAGCGTATGTAATTATTAATTTATTTCTTACATAGAAAAATGAGTGCTTGATTCATATTTTAAAAAATCATATCTGATTAGATACTATAGCCTTGATCAGCCATTCTTAAACTTTAAAAATGTGGTAAACAAGAACTCGCTTGCCGTACTATTATCTGTATAAATGGCATAGAAATCACGTTTGTTGTATGAGAGCCCCCTTCAAATATTAATTTTATACAGAAAAATTAATATGTGTGAAAAATTCAACTTTCAATCTATCACGTTTTGTTGGGATTGGAACCCAAAAAAATATCTGATTAAATATATAAACTAATACACAACAAACTTCTTCAACTCATATCTTTTTTTTTTCATTAAACTTTAATAACTTTCAAAATGGTGTAAATTGTACAAAAAAAAAACTAAAATATAGTAGCAAAGGTAAAATGATGGGCATTACTTTTTAATAATATAAATTAAAAACGAAATGTAGATAAAGTAGTTAGTTTTGAGATTAATATTAAATGGATAGCTCTTACCTTCAACACAGATACACAATTAATGACAAAAAACCATCACAACCAAACAACAGATATATAATAAAAAAACCGAATGTAAGAACTCAAAAAAAACCTAGACAAGGGACCAGGAATTACAAACATTTAACTGAATAACAAAAAATACGACGCTGAAAACAAATTATATGATATGTTGTAAAAAAAATTACAAAAAATATTATTTTTGTAAAAAAAATTACAATAAATATATTTTTTTGTAAAATTAATAGTAATAATATTAGATTTAGCCCACCTGACGAGATAAATTATATGATACGAAATTTGGAGATATTTATTTTCCATTTTTTAATATCAATAAAGGCTTTATTTCATTTTACTAATTATGAAAGATTTTATTTAATAAAATATATTTCCTTTTTTTACTTACAATACACAGTAAACACAACAGTAAAATTTATTTGTATTGGCGATCTTAAAAATTAGTAGACAATGGTGCCAATTCTGACGCCTTTCGATTAAACTTATTAAAATGAAATTAAAAACAAGAGATAGAATATTTATCCGTGACAAATTAGTTACGAGAGCTATAATAATTTATACGGTTTTTTAATCGACGTAAACCGACATGTTTATACAAAAGTTTCATACAATCTAATCTGACAGCATTATCGTATTTTGTCTCTTTCTATTACTTGCGTTTTTTAAAATACGTTTGATTAGTGTGAATTACCACCCATGTCGAAAATAAGATTTTTAATATGTCGTTGCGTAAGGCGAACTAAAAAAAAAGAAAATGATATTATGTAAACGATAACTAAAACTAAAGTTAACAATAAGAAAACCTGTTGTGAATTAATGTACTAGTTAACCAATACATTAGCCACAAAAATATCTTCATTTGGCAACATTTTATATTCATATTTATACTAGCTGTCCTGGCGAACTTCGTACCATCCGCAATTAGGGGTATGAACAATAGATAACCTATTCACATGCCTACCAATTGTTTTGCAGTTTTATAAAAATCGGTTTAGCCGTTTCGGAGGAGTATGGTGACTAACACACAACATTTTTATATGTTGAGTTTTACTTATTTCTTCACTTTTATAACTTGTTTTACATTCAGAAGGCACTATTTCTTTGCCAGTAGTCAATTATATTTAACTTTTTCTTATATTGATGATAAATATTTTTTTTATTTATGTATTTTATTTTATCAAACGAAAATGCTCTGCCATGTAATTTTTGTTTAGTCAATTTTATTATGTTTTATTTTAAGATTTATTTATGCTTTAGTGCTAATTTTTATTTTTATATGATTTGAGAAAATAAAAAAATGTAAATCTCAATTATTGTTTTTTTTATTATTTATATGTTTATTTTTATGTAATCGCCTCTGTGGTGTAACGGTACGACTGTTGCCTGTTACGGTTGTTAGTCGCCTAAGGCCCCGGGTTCAATTTCCAGGTCGGACAAATTTTCTTAAATGCTTTTCAGTTTATTCTGAGTAAGTATTTACATTGCCTGTATTGGAATGTGCCCGAAAAGGCGATAAACTTGCCCATCACACATCAGGGCCCTAGTACCTTGGCTAATCGTGGGTGTTCTAGTATATCTACTGGACTCACGAGTCGTGGATATAACAGCACACCTTTGGCTACCCCTTTCGGGATAATAAATGTGAAGGTACTTTTTTTACTTCATGTCTTGTTTTACTGACAATTAGTCAAAAACATACAACATGTTTATACAGAATGTCAGGAGTAATAATACTTCATACTTTTTTAAACCAGCTGCATTTTTGTCTCAATAAAAGCTGCAATGGTCTACTTTTAAATGTGTCAAAACACACGGAGTGGTATTTTTGTTTTCCTACTAATCGACCTTTTGAAGTTTAAAGAGCACTCACGCCATGTATTGTATTTTACACGTTCTTTTATATGTTAGGTACATAATATATCTATTATTTATCTCTACATATAGTAAAACTGTAGAATCGTTAATTTTGTGTGAAGATATTTTTAAAAAAGGTCTAGACGGCAAAAAGTAGATATCAGAGTTTGAGCATTTTTAAAAGTTTTTTCTGTTTTGTCTGTCTGTTTATCTGTCTGTTCTCCTGTTGAAACTACAGACAACACCGTGACGAAATGTATATATGTATGTAGCGGAATCTTTAGGCTTGATTTTCGCCAAGTTCCAGCAGTCGGATTGATTCGAAACTTTGCACACCTAT
>DVZL01007799.1:0-10568 GCA_018236625.1 Lasaia peninsularis
CATTCATATTGACTCATAATTAGACCGTTTTTAGGTTTATAAATAAATTTAATCTACCTACACAAAAAAAATTGGAGTGTCTGTATGTAATATAAAGAAAAAGCTTTGTACTAATTACAGGGCACATATACCAAAACAAGATTTTTTAGAATTATTGTCTATCAGTCTGTTTATTGTACCCGCTTATCTCTGAAATAGCTGAACCAATTTTGACGGCACTTTCACTGGCAGATAGTTAATATAATAAGGAACAGCTTAGGCTACTTTTATTTTCGAATTTTTTTAGAAATGTATAAAATTAATAAGTAAAATAAAAACGGGGACGATGTCGCGGGCACAGCTACAGATACATATTATAATAAAAATGTAGAGAAGAGAATTCTGAATATTGAAGATATTACAAAAATAGGCCTAGGAAACTATAAATAGGCAGTAGAACACTTTTTTTGGATTTTTCGTCTGTCTATCTGTCTGTGGGGTTCAAACATGGACTATCGAAATGGAAAATGAAAAATTTTAATTATACCAACACGTTCTACCACAATGTGGTGTGCAAATATTTTAAAATATAATTTATATTTATTTATATATTAAACTATATATTATGTACTAATTATCTTATTATCTGTTGGAAGTCCAAAGAGCGTACTAGTAGGCACAAAATAGAGCCTAACGCCAAATTTCATTTTCTAGGTGTCGACCTAAAGGGAAGCACCCTTAAGGATTTCCCTAGCGAGTAGTTATGAGTTTGAAAATTTGCGGCTTATGACGGTATACTTTTCTCTTCTTCTGATGGGAATGAGTAAATATGTCAATAAATTCTGCACCTATAATTGCGTACAGCTACAGTATATTATTTGTATGTAAAAGAAAGTTGTGTTACACTATTTATAACTCAAGAACGGCTGAACCGATTTGGTTAAAAATTGGTGTGAAAGTAGCTTAGAATTATAACAAAGACAGATATAAAATACGACTTTTTACCTAAATTCGTTCGATTCTTATGATATTTTGTATGCATATTGGGTAGGTTTGTGAATCGTTCAACATCTATTTTTCATACTCCTAAGGGCGGACGGTACATAGTTCAACTACAAAGCTAGTAATTTATAAATTATCATAATTCTTTTATAACAAATTATAAATTATCTAAAGAAAATGACAGTAAATTATCCATTAGCGTGCGATAGGGTCGTCACATTTTGACACGGATTTTCCTATGATCTATAAGATTTTTACAAATATTAATTAAAATTTTGTAAAATATTAGAAATTGATTTTCTAAAATAGAAACTTTAATTCACACAAAATAAATTTTCGATGTGCAAGCTCGATGACGATCTACGTCATTCTTTCTGTACAGACGCATAAATATTTGAGGAACTTCTATATATCTGCTTTTAAACCTATTTTATTGATTTGAAAAAAATACAGACAATGCATAAATATCAATAGTTACTTACAGTATTTGACAGGATATAAAACAAATTTTTGACATAAACTAATAATTTATTAAAAATAATTCATTTTCATAAATATTTATTTATCTAGTTTTTTATAAATTTACTCTACTATTCGGGGCGGAGACAAATCCAACGAATCAAAAACCATGACAATTAGTCTAACAGATCTCGAGTTATAAGTGTTGTAAGAAACTCGTTTTTCTTTTATATATGTGGATATAAACGTTAAATGAATATCTGATCTATTACAGTTTATTTATAAGAGGTAACAACATCAGTAATACTAAGGTCAGACTTCATAATAGCTCTAAATTCTGAAACCGAATAAAACTTTTACATCAATTCCTAAAATAAAACACAACATAAAGAAGAAAATACCCATTTGAAAATTGAATTTGGAAAATACTTAATTTGAAATTGAAATTTAGTCTATTATATCGAAGGCGTATTGTAGTAAACGTAATATAACTTTTTGGGAACTTAATGGGAACTTAATGAACAAAATTGAGTTTCTCTCAATTATTTCACAAAAGAATACAATGTTTTACCTCCATAGACATAAATGGTTTTGCTTTTTTCTAAATAAATGAATTACCTACCTTTGAGTTCAGTAAAATAAGTAACTTTCCTCCCGTGGCTTCACCCGTGTTAATTATTTTAATTCCCCGTGTTGGTCCGGGTCCTCTGTGTAGAATAGACCATCTGCCTCCCTGCCGGGTAGCTCGTAAGAGGCGAGCATAGGTTAACTGGGTCACTACCAACACGACCACTGGTGGTAAAGTGCTTTGCAGCAACTCGCCCGGGCAGGGATCTACCGCCTTACCTATTCCTGTCGCCATAATGAAATTGTCGTGTCCGGTCTGGAAGGCAGGGTAGCCGTTAGATTTGCACATAAGGTCTAACAGTCTGACCACAGAGCAGCGGCGCACCTACAACATCCATGGTGTCTATAGCCACGGTTGTCTCTTACCACCAGGAGACCCGTGTCCAGTTCGCTGTCTTATACTATAAACAAAACAAACATACCTTTCAAACAGCTAATTTTTTTCCGACTTATAATACTACATACATACAGTCTTATTGGCATCTTATTGGCAACGGTTGTCTCTTACCATCTTTTTCTTTTTTTTTTAATTTTTTTTTCTTACCAACAAAAAAGCGTTGTGCTTATTCGCTGCCTTATCCCATAAAACGATAAAGTGCGAGTCGGACTCGCACACGAAGGAATCGTATCCATAAACTACACAAATAGAAAGAAAACGCGTGTTAATTCTATAAGTAGTGTATAAATTATGCGATACATTATTTTAGTTAACATATATAGAACTAAATAATGAATATTCAGTTTAATTTATACAGCGATCTAAATATGCATAGCGCCATCTATTGGCTGTCGGAAAACAGATAGACAGTCTTAGTAATAGGGTTCCATTTTACTCTTTGGGTATGGTATTCTAAAAGAAAATTATGAATGTGTTTACGAATTTAGGTTTAGCAGTTTAAATATTTGCCTTACAAAGGTAAAAATGGTATCATTTTTCAAAAAACAATATTATAGTGGCTTAATAAATAACAATGAATGGAAAAGAGGCCGCAAGCCACTATTGTCGACGGCGGAATATACAATGGCGGCGGTTCGTACAATATAACTTAGAAAAACTAGTAGAAACCTTAACATGTTCATCACAATAGAGAAAATAGGTTGCAGGTCCCTTTATTAGTACAATTCTGATATTGTTCGTTCATTTAGCACTAGGTTTCTAGCTGGCTTCGTGGAAGATTTTAATATGTCTGTATGTTTATTACGCGATTACTCCGTGAAATCCTAATGGGTTGTGTTTATTCTGCTTTGGTTAGATATTATCAATTTAGAAATGTTTTTTTTTTAATTATGGGACTTGGTTTAGTACTTTTTAAAATATGAACATTTTATTATGGAAAAAGGAAGCAGAGAAGCACATGGCTCTATTACTAAGACTCCTTCCTTCTACGCCCTTCTCCTCGTGCTTTCGTGCGCGAGTCAAATTTGCACTTGACTTATTTTTTATATTCATATATTCTTTTTTATGATTTCCGGATGGTAATAATGACACGTCGCCTATAGACACCAAAGATGGTACACGTACGTTGCTAGCCTAAGACTGTGATGGTGATGCTTCTATATAAGTTAATTCACTGGCTACCCTACCCTCCAAACCAGAACACGACAGTGGAGGGCACTGATGCTATTGTAGCTGGTAAGATAAGGCGATGGTACCAATCCGGGCAAGTCGTTTCAAGACTCTACCACTTACTAAAAAATAATTAAGTACCACTCAAAAAGTCTTGGACCTATTGGGACATTTTATTATGTCTAGTATCTTGACTAAACGTGGGTGTTCTAGTCTACTGGACTTACGAGTCGTGGATATAATAGCACAACTTCTGCTTACTCCTCCAGGGATAATAGGCGTGAAGGTACTTTTTTATTATGTCTTTAAAATAATCATTTATGCTATAATAAGTTTTCTTAGTTATCAATTCGCACACGAGCTTAAGTCACTTGCAAGTAGATAAAATATTTTAAATTAAAATTAACCCTAAAACGCTATTTTAACGTTCCACATGTGACATAGTTTTCAGTACAAATTGCTCCACTGAACTGTTAGGAGAGGTTAAGTGGGACGCCTCAGCCTAACTAGGGGGATGGCTTGAATTCTAGTCTATTGAGTGCCAGGTCAAACGGAAGGCGGCACATGGTGTGGAAAATTAGTATTTTAAAATTTCTAATTATTTTTGGCTAACTTCCATTAAATATAGTGCCGTCTCGAACTTTTGCGCGCTGTTATTTTATAGTCAGAAAAAATATTTAAATTCTTCAATGCACAAAATTATGCACAAAGGTGAACTTAATGCCAATAATCATTTTCTTCCAGTTTACCCTGGGTAGTGAAGACAAAATATACATGGGTGGTGCTTTAAAGTTCATTATAATATAAATTATAGTTAACAACTAAACAATTAAAGACACTAGCAAAATACAATAATAAACTAAAATTTATATGTATGTTATGATAACAAAAAAATAATAATTATAAAAAATAAAGAAATAGCAAATATATGAAGACATATTAAACTACATATATAAGATATATATAAACAAGCAATACATAAAAAATAAACAATATAAAATACAAAGACACAAAATAAAATTAATATTTAATTTAATATTATAAGCGGAATTTATAATTTATATAAATAGAAATTTAGGGCAATAATTATTATGTAATTCTAGAATTTTGAGAATCTATGAAATGCCGCGGATTTTATATTAAGTTCATAACGATTACAAAAAATATAAATAGATGAGATATTTGTTACTAATGATAACAGTCATGTGGTTTATATTGATAATAAATATAACATTTTGTTATTTTGCATTTTTCTGATGGTCTAAGAGTCCGCTATACAACGACCTTCACCGAGCTGGTTAATGGATGATATATATTTATCAAATAAAATGTCAATATATTGCGAATGATCTGTCTAAAAAATTTCAGTCCAGAATATTATTGCCAATGTTTTGTATTTTTACACTGACTTTGTTAATGAACAAATTCAATTCTATTCAAGACTATTTGTTCCCCTCACAACTCAGGTTAGGTAGACAGGTTTTGGCAGACAGAAGAATTCATTAATTTCGTTTATACCTGCCTACCCAAGAGGTGTCAGTGTATTGTCAATCATGCCCGTATAATAAAAAAATTATATAACTATTTATCAACTTAAAAAATATATTTCATCAATTACCAGCTCGATGAAGGTCGTTGTATAGCGGGATCCTTTACTATGAGTATTAATCAAACATAACTTTGATTACTTTGACATTCAAAATACATATATTTGATTAATTACATATTCATTTATTCAGATAATTTATTACATCTATAATGTGGAGAATACTTATATGTTAGTTCCAATAACACGGAAGAACTTAGCAAAACATGGTAAAAGAGTTGTATATTCAATAAAATCTTTTCAACTCTACATCAGTTTTGATAACTTTAACATCAAGCTCGTTACGCAGTCCCTTTGATAACTGCGTTTCTTTGATTATGGTTTGTTGGCGCAGTTGGAGACATTGAATATGCATACCTCAAAAGAATAAATACTCCTTTTATATTTTGCAAGCTTTTTGAAGAATGTTTACTTGACACATGAATATCAAAATTAATTCAAAAGAAATAAACTTTTATGATTTATGAAGTGAAAACTTCTTGACTACTGTTTTTATTTAAAACTTGGTGGAAATAAACAGCTTTAACTTTTAAAACTAAGATAAAGTAGCATATTTTTATGAAATTTGACGCAGAATGAGCACGCGCCTCTGGTGATGGCAACAGACAACCAAGTCGTATAGACACAATGTTATTAATGCGTCGGTATCTTGCGAATCCAAACAAAAATGCGATACTGTCATTATGGCAATAAGCTGCAGCACAGCACTTTACATAGTATGCATTTAGTATCTGTAAGCTGATAATCCATGAGTTAGCTAAATGAAGCCTAAAAATATGCTAAAAAGTGCAATTTTTACGATATTGAAAATGTGTACATGAAGACCCTCACATATTCCATGCACAAAAATATATATAAAAGTACGCATTTCAGAAAATTGTTACGTGCTTTATTAATATATTTATCAATATCTCAACAAAAACCAATAATTGTAGCATTATCTAAGTTTATTAATTAAACAATATTTTAGAAAAAAAATTGATACAGAGAAATGGGAAGCCGGATTTTTTATAAAAAATTTAAAATATTATATTGACTCTTCATAAGAACGTTTTTGCGCTTATAAATATTTTTTGTAACTAATATAAGTACTTAAGGTAAAGTCAGTAATGGGTCAAAGGTTGAAGCATACGCAGTTAAAAGATGCCTATTAACTTTTTCTTTAAATACACATAAATTGTAACGGTCTGGAAATATCTTCCCAAGCAGAGGGCTTTAGTCTTTGGACATGCAAATAATAAACAAAGAAGTAAATCTCAATTTATTAAATTACATTCAGACATAAATAACGTCCTAAACCAGGCTAGTAAGAAAAAATTTGAGACTAGCATAAGTTTTTTTTGTGATTAATTTCATAATGTTTCTCAACCGAAATGAATCACTTGACCTCTACCATGATTCATGCGAAGGAGAATGAAATAAACACGAAAGATTTGCGATAAAGCTGACCGCCAAAGTAAACAATATTAGAAAAGAGTCGTAGCAATAAATCAACTGCCAAATGCTTAGCCACGGACAGTTGGCCAAATTACAGCGGTGGAGATAAACTATTTCTTTTGAAAAAGGATACTTTGTTCTGTTATATAATGTAACATTGACATTAAAAATGGAACTATCTGTTGCCTAAACAATAAATTATCTTACAAGATCCTTAGATATAGAAATATATTCAATATTATAGAAGTTATTAAAAATATGCTTGGACACGGATGGTTGGCCAAATTACAACGCTACAGATAAATAATTTATTTTGAAAAAGGACTCTTTATTCTGTTATATTATGTAACATTGACATTATGTAACATTCTTAATATTATATTAATACTTTTTTTATAGAACTAACTAATACGATGCTAACATCTAACTCTAAGCCTTAGCCGAAGTTTTAGGCCTAATGTGCTAGATAAATGAAGAACCGTTCGACCCTGCACGCGCTGTTTGGTTCCACAATAAGACTTCGCCATTACCATCAGAAGAACTGCTTGCTCGGTTGCCTCCTTTTTCTATAAAAAAGTTTACTAGCTACCCTATCTTCAGATAGAGACACGACAATCAAGAAGTTGCGTCAATTGAGACGCAATATAAAAATGCACAGCGACATCTATTTTTAGATTTGGTGCTAAATTTTAATCTGTAAAAAGAAATAACATAAACGCTTTTTACTAAATGCATAATATGTATGTTTACATACAATACCGATATAGTAATTTTAAAATGTTTTGTCTATCTCTCCATTTGTACCCGCTAATGTCTGAAATGGCTAGACCGATTTTGACGAGTTTTTCATCGGCAGTCAGTTGATATAATAAGGAAAAGCGTAGAATACTTTTAATTTAGAAATGCGTATGATTTAAATGAAAATGTGGATTTTCATTTAAATGTTCATCATATAGGATTGCCAGGAGAAGGCTTAAACAAAAAAAACAATTAAGAAAATTGTACGGAAAATTACAAAATTTAAAAATACTTAATTACCATATAAAATTATTTCTTATCTAACTTTAGCACTTTGGACAACATAAACCTTTTTAATATAACCTTATGAAGGTTGACATGTAATTGACAGAATTGCTGTAAACATCATCAAAAATTCTTTTTTTTTCAATATGTTTTATTAAATTCGATATCTATAATTAAGGCAGGAAAAACTCAATCAAATCAGCAAGTTTTAAATATTAAACCGGTTTAAAAACTTTCCTATCAAACGGATGTCTACGAAAAAACTCAAGAAAATGAACAAATTAAGTATTCATGTTGTAAAACTTTGATGACACAAGTTACAGGGCAAAATCTATTTAAGTTTCAGAGTAGCGAGATATATTGATAAGTGACCTAGCTACAGTTCAGAGACGTTTGAAGTGATTCAAGAAAACTTGACGTTTCTTTTTCTGTCTCTCAAATAAGAATCAATCACCCAATACTTGTACTACTTAAGTTCATCTTAGTGATTTGTGTCTTTTTAAATAAGACAGTTTTTTACTTTATCTATTTTTGCAATTTTTTTTATAGAATAAGGAAGCCACAATCACGCCGCTCTTCTGACGGCAAGAGGCAAATTGTCTTTAGACACCATAGACGTAGATGCATCTCTGTCCTGTGGCTAGTGATATTGTACTTACTTAAAGTTGTTTGATATTTAATTTGTGTCTGATAAAGTGAATAATTTGCCACGTTATGAGTCCTAATATCATCAGCCGATTGTGGGTGAATATATGTCTGTTAGTTACCATACTCCTACAAAACTGCTAAAGCGATTTTAATAAAAGTTTGTATGAGTATATTTGGTGGGTATAACAATAGTTTTTTTTATTTTTTGTAGTCCTAAGTGCGAGCAATAGGAACCGGGACAGCTAATAGACTATAAAAATCTGTAATTTATCCCCGCAGCGTCATATCCCCGCAGGGTTAGGCGAAACTACATATGCACCTATGATTAGCCGACGACATTAGATTCCATGATGTGATAGGTGGCAAGTCAATCAAGATATCTGACACAAATAAAATCTTAGGCAACGTTGTCTTTTCAGATAAACTGAAAAGAACTCATAAGAACAGATTGCCCTACCCAGGAATTGAACCCTGGATCTCGTGCATCAAAGTCGGACACCGACTACGGTCAACCACAGAGGCGTTGTAATATCTGTAAAAATACTTTTATAATAAAATAATAAAGATGGATGAAGTTAACCAAAACTTGATGTTTGGATAAACGTTAATCTAAACTTCTTCGAGTTATTATAACTTTCCTTATTTCGTATTCGCATGAACATATTTTAGGGCGTTATGAATAATAATATTACGTAAACAAGCAATGTTTTTGTCATTACCCAAATTTCGGAAATAAAAGTATTCGTATCACGAAATGTTTGGGTTTAAGGTGTTTTTATGATCAAAGTGAGATAACTCGAATTATAATCATGACAAACATTTTATGTTGTCATATAAACAGGGTGTGCTTAAAACATATAAATAGGGTGTGCTTCAAACATATAAACAGGGTATACTCAAAACATATAAACATGGTGTGATAAGACTTTTGTGTAATGTATGTTTTATTGATAATTTTAATGAGACATTATAATCAACAAATATGTCGTGTTTTATAACCCTCTAAATTATTATGTATTATACAAAGCTTAAGTTTTTACGATTCCGTACTCAAAGGGGGAAAATTATGTCTTATTACTAAAATTCCGCTGTCCGTCTGTCCATCTGTCTGTTAAATTTGTTGTTGCTTTTTGTTGTTTTGTTTGATAAAAATACTACGAGTATAAACCATTATTTATAACGTTTATTGTAATGGGAGCATCCTTTATATATTAATTATATTCTTAGTAGTTATTTGTTGTTATATCGGCCATAGAAATAGGTACACTATCACGGTTTATGTGGTACAACCTGGTGATAGACAAACAGACAGAGAGACGTGTGTGACAGTGAAGTCTTAGTATTAGGGTTCCGTTTACAGTATAGGGGCAGACAGACGGACGGATGGACGGATAGACAGACGGACAAAAATTTTAAAAAAATGTTTTGGTTTTGTTTATGGGATAATACAGCGAACAGTCACACGGGTCTTTAGATGGTAAGAGACAACTGTGGCCTATAGACACCATAGATGTTGCAGGTGCGCCGCTGCCTACCCTCCAGTGCGGGACACGATAATAGCGGCAGGGATAGGTAAGGCGGTGGATCCGTACCCGGACGAGTAGCTGCACAACGCTCTGGTAGAATGGTCATGTTGGACGTGACCCAGTTAACCTATGCTCGCCTCTTACGAGCTGCCTGGTAGGAAGGAAGTTAGTCTACTTTATAAATAGGACCCAGCCCAAGGTAATAGAGTAATATTTTTATGATATTTTTAAAGTTACGCTTTACTAGGTAAGATAAAAAATTTTGTTTTGGATTTTGAATAACTTTTTTGCTTACAACGATCCTCGGCTTGTTTTCATAATATCAGGAAAATAATTAATTAATCAAAACAACTTCAGCTTGTTTTAATAAGTTATAAGAAACACATTAATCATGTTGAAGTAATCAATAAATTCTAAGGAAGTTTTGAAGAAATGTTCTATATTTTGTGTTTCTGTATCGAGAACTGAAAAACTACGAACTTATACAGGTTGTTATACTGGCTGTTATAATTGGGAATTGTTTTGCTGAAAAAAGGCATATGGTAGAAATAATTACCAAGTAAGCCTCCTCATGTTCCATGAATATAATACAATTACTATTTAATGGTGGTAGAGTGCTGCGCAACAACTCGCCCGGGTAGGGATCCACCGCCTTACCTATTCCTGCTGCCATAATGACATTGTCGTGTTCCGG
>DVZL01007800.1:0-10567 GCA_018236625.1 Lasaia peninsularis
TACTGGAATTTACTTAACTGGCGTTTTAAGACTATTTAAGACGAAAATATATATTCCCAGTGAACTATTTACACAGTATGACAATTTCACTCAATATGGTATAACTAAATAAAGTACCTTCATGCCTATAATTGTCCTCAAAGAGGTAGGCAGAGGTGTGCTAGTATATCCACCACTCGTAAGTCCAGTAGATACTATATACTAGACTTACGAGTGCTGTGGTATAATAGTACTAGAACACCTACGATTAGCCAATGCCCTAGCCTAATGTAATAGGTGGCAAGCCTTTCGCCACTTCGGACATATTCCAATCCCGGACAATGTAATGCTTACTCAGAAAAATCTGAAAAACATTTTAGAAAAGTTTCCCGACATGGGAAAAATTGAACCCGGGACCCCACGTGGCTCACGGTCTTAACAGGCGACGGCCGTACCGTTACACCACAGAGGCAATATAACTAAATAATAGTCTATACGGTTATAATTTAACAAACAAACACGTAACAATTTATTTAGAAGAATGATGACCAAAACAAATGCATTGGATCTTGTTATAAATTTCTTCGCTCACATTGGTCATTGTCACACGCGAATGGCACGTAGCATGCCACGGGCCCGCCCCAATTTTTCTTGTCACGACGTGTATAACATCCGCATCCGCATGAACATCCGCTTTGATAATTTGCGGATGCGGATGCAGATGTCTAAATCTTTGCGGAAGCTCCACATTTGTGGATGCGATTGCAAAATTTCATACTTTGTTTATATGTATTATCTACTTTCCAATTTGCCCAATAAGTCCATTACTTTAGGAGCTACAATGCCACTATTAAATTTATAATGCCCCTCTTTTTTTAAATATAGTAAAAAATAAAGACAATCTTACCAAATGTAACCTTTCTCTTGTGCAAAGTCCCATTTATTGTTGGTATCCTTTTGTTAGTCAGGCCTGTAACTACTATAACTTTTATAAAATTTGTATCATATTCCAGTTCATTCTTAAATGCTTTCATTGAGTATGTGTTTGTTGTTATATTCTTTTGTACATAAATAATATCCAGGACACCATCCATATAAAAATCATAAAAAGTTGCCATCACAATGTTTTTCTCAAAACTGTTAAACTTCTCCCATTGTACTACAAAAGTTCTATGAAATTTGCATCCTGGAGAGTTACAATCCATATTATGCAACAGGAATACAGCAGTTTCATTACTTTCTACTGGACAGAGGGTCATCAATATGTCAGGATATCCATCCATATTGTAATCACCACTTCTCATTGTGATGGTATCCAAATACATTTCATCTCTAGGAGGAACAAACCTCCACAGAGTACCCTTCCCATCATTGAAGTCAACTTGCAGATCATGCCACTGATGATTATCATTTATTAATATTGTACTATTTACACACTTAAGATCATAGCATACTGGTATCACCAAGAAAAACTGGCCAGATAGAGCGACATCAATAAAAAGAGCTTGACCATATATAGTTGGATGACCAACAAGGAGTTCAATACTGTTATTATATTTAAATCCATTAGGTTCTTCATTCAACCAAATCTCAACATCTAGTGTAGTAGTAACAAGAAGATCTGCAGCATTATCATCATTTACATCAAGAAAAGAATGGGAATGAGGCAATTTAATCTGCTTATTTATTTCTGGATTCATTGGGATTTCTTTAGGTGTTGATCGGGTATTGTCAAAAACCCAAAAAACTCTTTGGCTTTGAGAATTAATACCAAATAAATCTAAGATCATATCTCTATTGTAGTCTAATACCAATGGTTGACCCATGGATATTGCTTTAATGAGAAGAGCATCAGAACAGTTTAAGGTTGGCATTCCACCCCAGAGTATCCTAACTTCGTGTATGCTGGATGTTGTATTTTGTATTTGAGAAGTAATAAGAATGTCCATATAAGCATCCCCGTCATAATCGCCTGGTACGATACTGGTCACAACAAAGTTGTTGAAATCACAAACATATGAAGAAGGTTGGAAAAATGGTTCTTTGTCATTCGCTAGTAGCACTGATACAGACGTGCCGTTAATTATAAAGGCATCCGTTAGTTCATCAGAATTGAAATCACCAAAAGCAGCAATAAACCCACTATTAATATTGCCAAATGAACTTTGAGTCATATCACTAATAGTAAGAGTGTTTAGACATGCGAAATAAAATAAACATATCAATTTTATTTTACACATTCTGATTTAATTAGGGCAAATTGAAGTTCGTAGTTATTTCTAAAGCTTGATTGTTTAACAATTAACACATATGTTGTATAAAATACGACACTGTATAATACGTATACAAAACATATCTTACGTTACATAACATTTCTATGTTTTTTTACAGTTTCATAATTGAATTATGCTTTTTTGTTATAAATTGAAAGTAAGAGCAACTGAGCAAGTAGGTAGTAACAAATAAACAATGATGATTTTTCTTGGTAATATATTGACATTTGACGTTGACAAATGACATTCATAACAATGTCTAGATTATTTTCGTCATTGGCAAAAAGTACACCATACATTGCCAAAAATAAGAAGAAGAAGAAGTTTAGATTATTAATTTGAAGTAGTGATGCCTCAATTTCGATTTCGATCTATCGGCTGCCAACATTGGTGCCGATTTGATACACGTTGACTATATGGTACGGATCCCTCGCCCATTTTCTTCATTGATTACTAACAAGCTGATTGTTTGTGAGTAGTTTCATTTTGATTAGACACCCAACTTTTTTGTTTATAATAATTTGGTAAATGGTAGCTAATGAAGGTATCAAGTTCGAAATATGTTGATTTGACGAAATATTGAAGGTTTTATTTTGATAGTTTTCAACGCCCAATATGTATTATTAACAAGATCGTGAAACATAATTATTATCCAGGTGTTTTTTTTTATTACTTACTCAAAATTTAAATTATTTAATTAACAGCCACATTGTCCTACATATTACTCGGTTTGTCATCTTGGTCCTACGCTCAATCTTAGCTTGATAGTAATCAATGATGAAAATGGACGAGGGATCCCGTACCTACTAATAATGCGACCGCGTTAAGAATGCATGTTTTTATTAGGTGCCTGCTTTATCTAATAACGACATTAATAAAAAAACATAATATTTTAATAAAGCTCTCTGTTTTAGTTATTTATCTAATTAGGTTAATGCAAAAAAAGGTAAAAACGAAGCAAATCGATAAATTTGTTCTTATCGATCTGCCAAACATTATATTGAAATATGAAATAGTAATCAGACAAATCATGATATGCCGCCGTATCATGGTCTGCGGAGTCAGATATCGACATGCCCAACTTAACTATGTGTTTCAAAATAGAAATCAATAAGTTGTGATAAAAATAAGAAGAAAAACACATTTTTTGATGCGTGATATTTAACAATATTTTAGTCTGTGGTTAGTGATTTGTCATTCTTATTAGTCAAATACCAAGGTACATGTTAACTTTACTTTGTGTCTCTGTGACATTGTGTATTCTGTGCCACTTTAGTACCTTGGTAGTTGGTACCCACTTTACAAAAATTTTAGCAGTGAGCAGCAGTTGGACTGAGTTGGATATTGCGTTATTTGTGTTGATTATAAAGTGTATTGGAATAAAAAGTGACAGTGTGAAAATATTTTGTTATGATAAGATGAAAAAATTTAAACATCAACTTTCTAGGTATTTTGTCCCATTCTTTAGTGACATTTAATATTATGAACTTTGTGAATAAAATGGACACGATCTTTCGTTTGAGCTGTGGATAGTCAGATACTATTATTTTGATATATTTATCTAGGTTCACCGTGCCTTACATTTCAGTCTTGGGCTTATTAACATAACTGCGTTTGATCAATGCCCAGTTTTGCAGAGACGTAGTGGATTATCCGGATTTACAATCCACATTTATTCATTGTCATCGCTGTATTGCTTTAAGTTTAACACATTCATACTGTTTTATCATGTTGAAGTATTTTTAGAACAGCGGTGTTGAAGCTTGACGTCGTTGTAAATATAGTATGATTGTAAATATTGTATTTAATACGATCAGATGATAGTTCAGTGAATTAGAATTCGGATGACTTTCTACCGTAATGTGATGAAAATATCAGTACATGAAGAGGAAACTTTTGAAGGAACTTATTTTGTATTTATGGTAAGCAGTTATTACACAATATATTTTTGTTTAAATTATTATTATTTTGACTTTTACTAAACATGACATAAATTGATCTTGGAAACCTGTAGTAAAAGAAATTTATATAAAAGGAGATAAACATTTGTATATATTGGGATACTGTGAGGAGATTACCAATCTCTGTAAAAAATTAGATATCATTAACAACAGGAAAACAGTGTGATCGTTGCCTGTCTACCAGTGAAAGTCCTAAAAAAATTTTCTAAAGAAATTCTAAAAAAATCTGTTTTGGTATCTTGTAAACATGCATATGCATTTAGTAAAAAGCAGTTATTTTAATATTACTTACAGACACTCTTATTTTATTTATTTGTATAGATATTTATTCTAAATCAAATTTTAACTATTAGTAATTTTCCTATATGAGGTGTTATGGTATAGTGGCATTTCTATAATTCATATCTAGTGAAGTCATACTATTAATAAAAAGTTTCATTTCCCTAATTATGTAGTACCTTTTTCAAATTATTTAGACTTAGTAACTCCAATAACACATTATTTACCTGCAAAGTATTAATAGTACAATGAATATAATCTATTACACATTGTAAAAATATAACTATTTTAAGTTACTCTTTATTATAATATTAGCTATCTATCTGCCAGTGAAAGTCTCCTCAATATCCACTCAGCCGTTCCAAAGATTAGATGTAACAGATAAACAGACAAAAGAGAGAATAAAATTGTAGGTTTATAAGGTACATAAGCCATGTATACTTAAATATGCATTTAGTTAAAAGTGGTTAATATATAATAGAAGACACGGTGTGAAGAAGTGACGCTGTGAAAATATTTTGTTATGATAAGATGATAAAATTTAAACATCAATCTGTGTATTTTGTCCCATTCTTAAGTGATATTTAATATTACAAACTTTGTGAATAAAATGGACACAAGCCATATTGGTTTAACCAGACCATATAGACAGATAAAAATTGTAAAAAATGTTATTTAGGTAAATATGCCTTTAGCTAAAAGCAGTTATTTTAATATTACAGGAGATACTCCAACTTGAATAGTACCCTATTACTAAGATTCTACTGTCCATTTGTCTGTCAGTCACTACGCTGTATCTCATAAATGCTGATAGCTAGAAAGTTGACGTTGCTCAACGGCTCAGTACGGATTAGCAGTACGAATTATCGACAATAAGTTATTATTTAGTAAGAAGCATAAATTAATACTTTAGTATGAATCATGAATTAATAAATGTTCTTAAACATTGCACCTTTTTAAGTTAAATTTGATCAGTTAGTCTGTTATGTTGATATTTTAGTTTAGTTGTTGATAAAAGTTGATATCTCAAATTTCTATTACATATTTCTTTTACATTCAATTTCCTTCCTTGACATCTCCCTACATAACATCAATATCCCCTTGTTCCTCTTCTAGGTCACTAAGATGGTCATAAAAATAGTCTACATTATAGTAGTATTCAAGCTTCTTGAAATGTATTAGCAATGTTTCCTCATGCTGAATGTAACTATTACACCATTATATTTGGTACTTGATTTGATAAAAGTTAGGAATCTTGAATTACTTAATATTGAATTCGAATTGGGACCTATATAATTAATCTTAGGTTAAATTAGAAATAATATCATAGGGTGGTAAAGTACCTCTTCATAATTTTTTTTTGCAATATTTTAATTTTCTTAAGAATAACAAACACACAGAAAACAAATGTGTGAAATCAGTCCAGTCGTTCATGCATGATATTGTGACCAAGGGAAATAGGGTTTCATTTTTCGGGTTCTGTACTCAAAGGATAAAAACGGAAGCCTATTACTAAGTCTCCGCTGTCCGTCTGTCTGTCTCCTGGCCATTCTCAAGAACTGTGATTGCTTGATAGTTGAAAATTTCACAGATAATGTATTTTTGTTACCACTATAACAACAAATACAAAAATAGAATAAAATAAATACATAATAAAGGGTGCTCCCATACAAAAATCATGATTTTTTGGCCTATTTCTATAGATGATGGTATAAAACTCTTCGTGCGAGAGTCCTACTCTGGCTGGCGGGTTTTAAATGTAATTTTCAGCGTTTATTCTTCCATTTCCAAAACAAGTTCAGTTTGTCTATTCTTCATTAGATGTCTCTCCACATCTAATGAAGAACAGACAAACTGAACTTGTTATAGCTAAGCACACCATATGAATTAAGGAGATGTATGAATGCCATTGCTCAACGTCGCCTAAGGCTTTCAATATGTCTGACATGGCTGTACATACTAAACCTTCTTCTATCAGACCTAAACCTGATTCACGAATCGCAAAATTATTTTTCTCGATTTTATAACTCTGAAAATCCTTTTCATTCGTCTACCTCTGCTATACAAAAAAGAAAACAAACCAAGTGCGAGTCGTACTCGAGCTCAAGGGTAATGCCATCACTATAAAAACAAAAAATCGCGTTTTAAATATTTTAGTACTATAATATAATTAGTATAGAGCTTGTACTATTCATTTCTAAGCAATAAGCTGTTCACATTAATATAAAAAAATTATAAATTCTCAACCTGAATCTACGCATCAAGATCCAAGTATGGATAACAACATCTATTGATTGCCACGAAACGACTCATCTTAAAATCAAGTTGTATGATAGCCCCCATAAATATTTTAGTATTTGTTGTCATAGCGGCAATAGAAATACCTAGTCTGTAAATACTAACTCTCCGGTTCATGAGATTCAGCCTAGTGACAGACAGGCAGAAGTACAGTGCAGTCTTCGTAATAGGGTTCCTTTTTACCCTTTGGGTTACTCTTTAAGTCAGTAACCTAAAAAGTAAACCGAATTTGTGTTATTGATGGCATACATACTACATTTAATGTAAATTCAGTTCAGACCATGTGTGGTGGTCGATTTTTATTATCTTGTGTGGTGGGTGTGGTAAGGAGTGGTCAGACCAAACATCGGCTCGACAAGATCGATAGCTTCGTGAACTATTCCGCTTGTCGCAGGCTCTACCGGCGAACGCTTTTTTGTACCACGAATGTCGACTCGATTATGAGATAAAGCTAATTTCACATTAAAGCTGGAATATCGTATTTAAGCCTTTTTCGCCCTAAACTTATCCGGCAATATCAAATGACACCAGTTTTTACACAGAGCAAATGCCATCTGACCTCTGCAACCCAGGTGGGAAACCCAATTCTGTTATGTCGAATAAGAATACACGAATCCGGGTTTTCTCATAATGTTTTCTTTTACCGTAAAGGCACTAAAAAAATGCTAGAAGCCAGGCCCATTCCTCAAATCGAATACAAATACACTTATCCAGGTTTCCTCACGATGTTTTCCATTACTGTAACAGCACTCAGAAAATGTGAGTTAAAAAACTTATTGATAGTTATGAGGTTCGAACCGATTGTAAGTAATCATTGCCCTTCTCCGACTTCCACAACACATAGATCTCAAAAACCATCGAACCTCAGCCCCTGTGAGACGTCGCGTGGTCAGATTTGGCACAATCGCATTAAAATTTTCGAAAAGGTGTTTTGGAAGTATACTAAAGAGAGATAAATAACAATTTGCTTATTAGATATTTTTATTCAGGACCCGCGAATTCGTTCATGATTTTAGCAAAGACCTGTTGGTCATTTTTCTTCTGCCCTTGGGCCGGAAAATGGCAGATTCCATCGAACAGAAACGTAGCGTACACTCCTAGGGAAGTAAAATTCATTATATCATCGTCTGCGGGTTGCTTTTTCAATGCTCTATGACGGGGCTGTTTTTGTTGACGGAACTTCTAGAATAAAACTCATATTTATGGGAGAAGACAGCAAACAAGCATACGGATTTCGTAATGGTAAGATACCATAGCTGTTGGAGGTGCGCCACTGTCTTCTTTTTCACTATTTTTATGGAATAAGACAGCGAACAAACACACCGGTCTTCACCATAGATGTTGTATGTGCGTCACTGTCTGTGGTCGGTCTGTGGCTTTCAGACCATATGTGAAAGTCCACCGGCTACCCTACACTCCGGCGGGTAGTTGGTCTATTCTACGTAGTAGATCCACACGGCGAGATTTTGAAACAAGCCAGTTTATGATAAGCTATATTTTTATAGGCTTCCTGTACATTTCTGGTTTCACGTTATGATGGATGAACCATTTATACAGAGAGTTGTTGGGGGAAGTTGTTTGTTAATGTCTGTAATTTTTAAAACTTGCCACGAAGAAAAATTTACGATTTCATTCATTGTTTCTCTTTATATAAAAAAAAGAATATATAAAATCATACTCCACGTTAATGACTTATAGCCAAGATTAAGTTGTTTTGGCTTAACTCTTCTCCCGGGAAACCCAGAAGTAAACGTGATGAAAAGTAGCCTATGAACTTTCTGTTGTTGACGGGTACAAAGAGACGGATGGATGCCTCTGCCTCCCTTTTAATCGTTTTTTATAATATCTGTAATTGGCAGAGTTCACTTTCTGGCACAATAGACTAGTAAATAATATGATTATCACAATATAATACATGTTTTCTGCTTTGTTTTTCTGCAATTAATATCTAATACTTTTAAACGAGCAATTCTTGTATATTTATATATTTATACCGGTGATCTCGAAAATGGCCCTAACGATTTCGCTGAAATTTAGTACCTAAGGGTTTATGGGAGTAAAAAATTTATCTAGATAGGTCTTATGAAATTGCGAAAATCACGACAGCTATGCAATTCTGTTGCAGCAATTGGTGTAAAATAGTATCCACTCCGGTTTCGTAGACCTACTGATCACTTTTTTTTCACTTATTGCACTGACAAAAAAGAACTACCGAGCTAAGCTCAGTCCTTTTAGTTTAACTATTGAGATTCTACAACCAAATTGCTCGTGTGTTGCAGGTGTGTGTTGTTGTTGTTGTGGTGGTGTCAAATGTCTCTAAAACCGCCGTCTTTGTATGAAGAGAGTAGTGAAGGAAACTATGCATACTCGTACATACGCATTATGTGTTGCCTGATAGGATACGTCACACTTGTCATTCGATACTCTGCCTACCGAGCAAGGAACTTGGCGTGAGGATATGTATGTATTTTAACAGTACTATTTACGTGCATACACAATGAATGGATACTCCCATACAAACTAACAACACCGGTCTCGCCTTGAGATAATGCCGACGATAACGCCATGTTATTTTTAGATTTTAATATAAGGTAATGAGTGTGTGATTACTTTTTGTGAAATAGAACATATTTACGCGTAGCAAACGAGTGAATACGTATTTTTGATGCAATTAGCATTCCTAATGGTAAGAGAAACACACTTGTAAGCACCAAAAGTGTTACTGGCGCGTTGTGTTGAGTTTTGGACGTAATGTTTTTTGCGTAAGTCGATGCAGTACCCCTCTCTTTCCTTCACCAAAACACGATAGTGCCGGAAACTGACGTTATAATGGCAAGAACAATACTGCCGTAGTAATCGAGAGGGCAGTAAGTCATAGATGGCTGTTTTTTTATTATTGATGATTCGGAATGTACGTCAAATGAGTTTTCTTTCTATCCAGGTGACAAAAACATACGTAAATTAGAAATGCATTTTCTTGTTTGATAAAGAGCAGTAAAAACAGTAAATTTTTCGAAAGCCGTTTTTTCGAAATCGCATTTTTTGACTTACTGCTGTATCGATTACCAGGGCAGAATAGTGAACTTAGTTTGCCTGGTAGGAAAATATTTAGACTAGTATCAAAAGAGTCCGTAATCAACTATGAGATTTAATGTCCTAATGGCTGAACCGATTTTAATAAATTTTAACATAGAAATACAATAAATTATCGCGAGGTGACGGTAAAAATAGGAGCGCGGTGGCGGACTATAACTAGTTCTAAAATATGTAAATATTTAAATTAGAATTTATGGAAGGTAGGGGCACCAAACAGACTGGACCACTTAACGTTGAATAGGTCTAGATATCTCAGTCAGCGGTTCTTAAAGTGGGATCCCCAGGAGTTCCATAGAAAGAATAAGTTTTCGCGGTATTATTTATATTTGTAACCTATATTACCTTTAAGAATAATAATATTTCTAAAAATTCTGTACATTGAAGATTAATAAATGAAGCAAAAAATTTGGCACACTTATAGTTTATGTGTACAAGAAGTGCAGAACGCTTATAAAATAAATAAATATTAATGTACAAATTACACAAATTGTTCTAATCCAACAAAATAAATGCTTGTGTTATGGGGGTTAGACAACGATACTGATACATAATAATACATAAATAGATACAAGAATAAATTTACAAAACACGCGGAAATACAAACATCTATGTTCATCATTAAAATGTCCCCATCGGGAATCGAACTCGAGCCTCGCGCTTAGTCGATGCGGTTCGGCGTGT
>DVZL01007801.1:0-10566 GCA_018236625.1 Lasaia peninsularis
CTCTTAACATCAGGAGAACCGTGCCTGTTCCGCTGTCTTATCCCATAAAAAAAATCAAGAAACTATTTTAACGAATTAAGTAAATATAATTAAATGTTCAATTATTAATCATATATTTTCACGCCACGTCAAGGCTTGATATACAGATAACAATTCGAGGCTTCGATCGAAAAGTTTTTTAATTATTTTTTATTTTTTTCGCACTTATATTCCGGTAGACTACCTACTATATACTATAGGTACAAATATGTTTTTAATTAAATACATTTACGTAAAGCCGGGTTTGTGTATTCGTATTCGACCTAATCTAGGATTGGGTCAGGTTTTCCTTCTGGGTTACAGAGGTCAGATGGCATTCACTCTGTAAAAACTGGCGTCCTTGTCAAATTCCCTTTATTAGGCAGCCGACTCCTATATCATCTGTTAGGTGATGAAAACAGCATATCCAAAATATTTTTTATAAAATACAGAATATTTTTTTTATAAATATGTATACATTTTAACACAACTGTTTATTAATTTTTGTTTATATAACTTTGACATACCTAATATTTACAAGTGTTGAGATTAATAAATAATTTATACACATTTCATTTGTTATTGACATCTTATATATTTAAAACATTTTGATTTGACATTACTATTATAATTTATGTATAATTTTTCTGATACCATTTAATTCATTTATTATTAATATCTTTCATATCTTGGCATTTTTGATATTTACAAAATTTTGACATTTATAATTAATTATAGGTACATATTTTATCTTAATATTAAAATAATCTTATATATTAATAATCTCAAACTAATAAATTTTAAAATTTTGTTTTTCCCTGTTTACGAAGATATTAAAGGCAATGACAACACTTTTTCTCTTTTTTATTTCTACTCACATCTTGTTGTTTATTTTTAATGATAAGATTCTTTCAAATGTACAAATGTTTTATAACTTGTTTTAAGTGTAAGATTTCTTAACTACAAAATAAACAAAAGTTTGAGTTGAGTTGAGTTTTCTGCCGATTAGAATACATAATATGTTTCTAGATACTTCTTATTCTACAGAAACAGAATAACGCTGAAACGAAGAAGAAAATTCTAAACTAAAAACCTTTGTGGGTTTTTGATTGTACGTTTATTACAAAATGTAATTCAGCCTTCTGTTAAAGTGTGGAAATGTCATGGATTAAATATCCATAAATCTTGCCGTTTGTAATTAAGTTCCCAAGATACATCTACATTAATATAGCTGTTGTTGTCTTGGTATACGTTGTGTAAGACACCTAGGCGTAATACCTAACATAATTTATAATTCAAACGCAATACAACTGCAAAAATTTACTTCAAGTTTTGTTATCGTATCGTATAAGTATTTTTTTTTGTTTTTGATCAGATTTATATATTTTTTTTATCATATTTAAAATATATAGTACGGGATACGTAGTACAAAGGTTTCTACTTATTACTATCAAGCTAATTTTTAGCAAGTAGCTTCATTTTGGTGAGACGACAATACTTTGTATGACAACAATTATTCTCGATTGTGATAGCTAAACGAGGTAGTTGGTGTTGAAAATTTCAGAACGTGGGACCGGGGATTTGGATCACTTAATTTGTAGGACAATATGTCTATTATATTATAAAAACATTAAGTTAGCACTAGAAATAAACAGCTGATCAGTATGTCATGTCATGACATTTTTATTGATGATCGATTATTGATAATCATAGCAAGGTCATGGAAACTAATTACTAATTTTTTTCTAGTGCTTACTTAATGTTGTTATAATATAACAGACATATTGTCCTACAAATTAAGTGGTCCAAAGTTCCCGGTGCTACGTTTTGAAATTTTCAACACTAGCTACCTCGTTTAGCTACCACAATCGAGAATTGTTGTCATACAAAGTACATACTAACACGATTACTCTAAAGTATGACCTATCATACAAGAAAATAACCAACAAAATCCAGTGGAAATTGGTAGAGTAATTGCGTAAGAACCTTACCTTCAAGAAAAAAATTTGTAGTCAGTTTTGCTTGACAACTATTGATATATTTCCCTTACGCAATTCTGAATAGTGAAGTCAAGCAACTTGTACTTTGTGAACGTGACCAAAAACATCATACGACAATAAAACAATGAGTTTGAGTTAATTTCACGACTGAAGTCCGTGAGCGCGGTAGTAAAGCGGCCATCGTGGGGCACGAACACACTACCAGCTTTATAGATGTTCATGTAGACACAAATGTCAAGTAATGATATTCTTGGGATGTCTAATCTGTATTTGTATCTTTATACAAAATGAACTACATACATACATATCTATATGTAGGAGCGATACTTGCGCTTTTTTTACAAACACGCCGATTTCAGATACTCTTGACACGACCCTCGGATTGCACATAAGTCATTGGTTACCATCAGGTGACACGTGTGCCTGTTCGCTGTTTATGGGATAAAAAAGTTTGCTCACGATGTTTTTATTCACCGTAAGAGCATTCAGAAAATGTATTTATTAAAAAAAGTCATTTGACTACCGCAATGGAGGTCTGAAGAAATAAATAAAAGAAAAGTTACTCAAAAGTTTTAAATGATCAATTGGGGTTAAATACTTCTACCTCTTGAATACTTTTCTAATCAAACAATTGATTTAAATATAGTATATTTTTCTTTCTATCATCCGCCCACTCACGTGAAATATCAAAATGTAGAATTTTTCCGACTGATAATATTTATTGCGTAAAACATACCCTTCTTTAATAAAAAGTTCAAAAATAGCATCATATGTGTTATACTAATGTATATTAAGCTATATTGTTGTAAAGTTACATTAAATTAATTCGGTAGTTTTACGTAAAAGAATAACAAACATTTATCCATGCATCCATCCATACAAACTTTCCCGTTTATAATATTAGTAGGAAGGGATATATTAAAGCAGTTAATCAATTTTCGAATATGTCATTTAAATGAGATATTGTTTTAAATTTTAATGATATAATTCCAATAGTTATAACGAATAGTTGACTTGTATAATTTGACATTATTTCAATGGTAATTTATAATTAAAATTGACCGCTTATTATTTCAATTTAAAATTATCTTTAAAATTCGTATTTTAATTATTATTTTTGAGCGAACAAACATTAGTATTTTATAAATTTTCATGTCTCATATTTCCGGGGTAAAGTCATCAGCTTCTAACTCAATTTGCTTAAATACGAGTATTTGTAATTAATATTAATTATTTAAAAACAAAAACATTGTTAGTAATTTAAGTTTTAGCCCTGATTATGAAGTATAAAGTGAAACTGGCAGCCTATTTAAAAAAACAATATTTCAATTCTAAGTTATATTTTGCAACGACTCGCCCGGATTGGTACCATCGCTCTACCTATTCCTGCCATAATAGCGTCAGTGCTCGCCATTGTCGCGTTCTGGTTTTGAGGGTACGGTAGCCGGTAAACTTTCTCACGCAAGAGGCTTTTCATACTAGCCTCAGGTTGGCAACGCAGCATTTCCACCTTTAGTGTCTATTATAGGCGACGTGTATTTTTTACCATCAGGAAATCCATTTGCTTGTTTGCCTTCCAATATCATAAAAAACGTAGGTACTTTTCATTTCAAGATACGTTAGGCAATAGACAACCGAAGCTCTTACCTTTTTTTAAAACAGTTTAAAAATAATTATTTTATTAAGCCCTATGATTTATCCTTTGATTCCTTTGATTTATTTTAGTTTTCTCTTCCATTATGTGGTTACGTGCGCTTTGGAATGGCAAAATTTTTATCGCAAGCCCGTTATCGTGGCCGATCATAAATCTGTTTTCAAGTCGTGAGTCGCCATTCCCAATGTGGCGTCACTGCAAACTCATGAGTCCTAACTGTTTCAACCGGTAATAAACCGTCATTATAACATCATAAAGTATAATTTACTATAACAACTGGATTTGACATATTATGTTTATAATGCGAGAGCCCGCTGAAGCATTGTATACGTATTTGCCAATACACGTAAAATACTAGGCGAGGTTTTCGAAATGCCAGACTTATTTACAGCTAAAAGCATATTGAGTGTTTATAATATTAATTTTAATCCCGTCTGAACGTGATATTTTAGATTTAAGTAAATATTTTGATTGGGAATTATATATAAAAATAACATAGAAAAATCCGTCAAGTAAGAGTCGGATTCGCGCACGAAGGGTTCTCTACCATTATCTATAAAAACAAGTTTGCTGTACGGGAGAATTATATTTTTATTCTGTTTTTATAGTGGCAATGGAAATACATCATCTGTGAAAATTTTTACTCTCTAGCTATTACGGTTCATGAGATACATCCTGTTGATAGATAGACAGACACCGGAGCTTTAGTAGGTAATAGGGTTCCGTTTTTTACTCCGTTACATGTGTACAATAAGAAAGTGTGAATTTTGAATTACACGGAAATCACAGATAATTATATAGAATGAAATATTCGTTATTAAGATAGTGAAAGTCTATGAAACTTATCTGCTAATAGACACACAGTATATTTTACTTGACAGTATTTCCGTCTTGCATAAGCTGCGTCAGTATTAATTTATTATTTTTATAGCACTCCATCTAGCGTAGATTAATAGGCATTTTAGATTTTGTAAGTATTTCGCATGAAGCTAAAGGTTCAATCCTACACTCTTAATAATGACGCGTTTAGAATATATAATATTGCTAACTCTTTCTAAATTAACCAACCTCTGTCTGCCAGTTTCAAGAAATCCACATACTCAAAACAAACCGGACATGTGAGAGTGAGATAGCCGGCCCTAGAAGAATGAGATAGATGTTTAATATTGTACACCAGTAGTTGTTAAGATTGTATCTCCAGATATTATTAGATATTATTTTCAGATTTCAACCTTTAGGATCTATCATTTTGAAAATAAAATTTAATAGTTCAAAACGTTTTGACTATAAAATCTAGTATTTAAATATATTTAACATGAAAAATCTGAGCAAAATAAGAAAGTCTAAGATTTGATACAAAAAAAATCTTAAAAAAAAAGATAATATACTTATAAATCATTTACAAAATATATATGTTGGGTATATAATATATAATGTTCTTTCATCCAAATTACTTAAGGGGGTTCCGCAGATTAGGCATAAAGTCAAAATCTATATATCGCATGAAGTCAAAATCTATATTCATGAACGCGCACTCACATTTCATTTACTTATTGATTTTTAGTCGAATAGAACATAGTTTACCGACTATGTTGTAATTTTATCCAAGTCGTAAATTTAGTTGTTCAGAAATTACAGCTATCACAACTTTTATTATAAACGATCCAAATTTTTATCACAACTTGAAACATGAAATGTACAAAGATTTTTTGTCCTGTTCACTTAAGGGGTTTATGTAGGAAACTCAAGGGGGTTCCGTTTCCATTTTTGCCATAGAAATACTAATTTCTGCTTCCGATACGATTGTATGTGACATGACTTAGGACTTGTTACGCTATTATAAAAAACGCGGACGGAGTTTCGGGTCAATAGTTAGTCACTACGTATTATAAAACAAAGTCTGTCCCTATGTATGCTTAAATCTTTAAAACTAAGCAACGGATTTTGATGCGGTTTATTTAATAGATAGAGTGATTCAAAAGGAAGGTTTTTATGTATCTAATGTGTATAGTATACCCGTGCGAAGCCGGGGCGGGTCACTAGTATATTATAGAATTAGATAAAAACACCCACACGTCAATAAAACTCTTGTATATTACATCTTTTCAATGGGTCCAACCTTAAATATTCATTTCACTGTGTCTAACCTGAGGTGTTCGGATAGATAAATAATTTAACAATTTCGGTTCAAAGGACTGATAACACGTAGAATTAACATAATATATTCTACTTGAAGGTAGTAAAAATGTTTAATTAAAAAAGGAGGTCTAATGTTAACATCAATACATAGTTTATATGTAAATGTGTAATTTATTTTCTAATTCTATCATTTGTATGGCTGTGTTGCGTATTTTTCGAATTTTAAATAAGGAATAGGTATTTGTAGAAAAGTAAATATAATGTAAAAAGTACATACCCATATATGAAAGAAAGTTGTTTCAGTTACTCGATTCATAACTTAAGAACGGCTAAACCGATTCAGCTCAAAATTGATGAGGAGGTAGCTTAGAACCAAGAGACAGAAATTTGATACTTTATTATCTCATTTCTTTAAATATTGTGTACATATCGAGTAGGCCTGAATCGGTCAACGTCAAAGTATTTTTCATACCCCTAAGTGCGGGCGGTACGTTGTTCGCCGGGACAGCATTAATACATAAAAGCGCTTTGTCTCACTGTTCATTGTAGATAAGTATTTATTACAAAAATAATTGGGATAATAAATAATAATTTGGGGTAATAAATGTGAAGAAAGGAGCTTTGTTTGGAGTAAGCTTACCTCGCAAGTGACTTGCCGATAAGCAAGGAAACCCGAGTGCATTACTAGTATTTATTTAAAAAAAAGATCTAAAAAGACACACTTTTAGGCGCAAGAAGGTGTTTGGTCAATTTCAATCTGTCAGTTTTTCATGTATCAAGATTTGATTAAATATAATCGCTACATAGTAGGTACGAGAATAAAACAAAGTCGCTGCCCATTCTTGTCTGTTCCCGTGTATGTTTAGATCTTTAAGACTACCAGTCTGATTTTGATGTGGTTTTTTCAATAGCAAGACAAAGTTTTTTATGTATAAATATAATTTGCATAAAAACTCGTGCGAAGTAGGGCAGGGTCTCTAGGAAAATATATAATGAATAGGACTTCTGGTATTTAAAGTTTAACATCTTAACATTTAAAATACTCAAATTTGGTTATTATTCCGATTTTGAAATATTTTAAAACGAATAACATAATTATGTATATGTTACATATTTATATTTCTAATGAAGTCAAGTAGGTTAATTATTAGCATGTTTGAATTTAACGATTAGTTGTTTTTGATTATATTTCAGTTAATGTCTATAGAGATTCACATTGATGTTTTTATATAATACTACTAACAAGCAGACGGATGTCGTCTTGACCAGAATGCACGTCGGCTACAGATGTTAAAGATGTTAGAGGTGCTTGCCAACCTGAGGATAAGATATTACACTTGAGTAATAAGTTAAGGCTAATTGCAAATTTATTATACCTGACTTAAGTAGTTTTTTACATCATAACTTATTCTGTAAAACGCTTTATTGGTAATAAGTTACATACGACAATGATTTGGTTTTATGTTAATTTTTCTCGTTGGTACTCGATGGTTGAAAACCAATATACATGTATCAAAAAAACCTTAAAAAATCTTATTTTTTTAATGTTATATTTATATACCTAGCAAGAGCCTCTGTGGCTCTTATAAGTAGTAAACACTCATAGTTTCTAGGTACATTACTCGAATTATTTTCAGAAAATCCAATTCCTTTTTTTTCTTTATTTAACCGCATCTGTGTGTGATGATATTTACTTTTTTATTTTGTAAGTGTCTCTGTACCTACATGTGTGGCCAGCTTAAATTTTCAAATAAAATTTACGACAACGTGTTACATAAACTAACAAAATTTGTACCCGCAGAGCCGAATAATTTGATTTATTATCATAGAAATCTAGCACAATTAGAGTACTGCGGGCCACTGCGGGATTGATTTATGATATCACATAATCATACTCGGACAGCTCGTGATCTCAGAAGTGTGAATGTTTCTATTTTATTTTACATTCATTATGATGGATGACGCCATGCGGTTTCGACGCCATTTTGAATTGCCGGAGTTGTACTGACGGGATGTTTCATAAGGGTTGTTCCCTTGTTGAAATAATGTGATTGATCAATGATCATTCAATAATGTTTTTTTAGGTTATATTTCAACCAATCTTTCAAATATGTACACAAATCTACCTATAATATGTATGGATAAAAAATATTCCCGATATTATTTGACATAGAATTTTACCTGGCATGATAAGGCTATGAAGAAAAAGTTAGCATACAAAAGTCTTCGGACCCAAAAAACCAAATTTAAACATTTTTTTATGATCTTATCCTCTCCCCTATATACACTAGCTTATAATTGGAACAAGACAACATTGAGCAATACCGGAATATTTTAGGAATATATAAAGTAAACAAGGCGATTGATAACAAAACTCTACCAACTAGTTAATAAGTACTAGGTTACAAAAAAAAAATGTTGTATAGATTTTTAGCATTTTAATTTAGTTTCAAAGACTATGTGATCATGATAATGAAATGTCGGAGTTTAATTAGATATATCAGAGCACATCCTGTCTGGTATTAGCACTTCATACATACAAACAATTTTCCCCCCAATATAGATTTGCTTAAGCACTTTTTCCTGGCCTATAATCGACTTCCTACCTACACAAGTCAGATTCAAAGCTATACAATCGTTTAAAGTAGATCGGCTTTCTAAATGTTGTGACTCATAGACTCATAGCCAAGTGAAGCTAATGAAGCGTGCTAAAGTCAGTATTGCATGCTATATCACATTTAACCGTTTCCAAAAGTTATTAAATATAACAAGTTTGTTAGGGTTCCGTTCTCAAAGGATAAAAAACAAAGCCTATTGCCGCTATAACAAGAAATACTAAAAAATATTAAAAGGCTGTTGTTGGTACAGGAAAAGTGCGCGAGTCTAACTCACAGTATTTTTAGCGCTATGTTATTGTAATAAACTTATTTTAAATTATCACAAGCAAAGATATGGCCAGTAAACTTAATCCTTAATGATGCTGTAAAAAGTGAAAACCGGTCGGCTACTTGAATGATTGTTGTCAATTATAAACGATGTGTGACGAATTTTATGTGATTTTCCATTTAAAATTGGACCACTTAAAACTCAAGATCTGCTGGACCAATTTTCATGATTTTTTTTTTGATTCGCTAGATTTGTCTCCGTCCCGAAAAACAGAATGCATATTAAAAACAATGAAAACTCGATGAATACCTATAATATTATGTAAAATGAATCATTTTCAATAAATGTTTAGTACCTACATATCAAACATTTGTTATCTATCTTATCAAATAGGTACTGTAAGTAATGATTAACATTTGTGAATGCGTTCAGAAATGTATTTCGTGTAAACTATTTAAAAAGAGTGAATAAACTTTTGTCTGTATATTTTTTTGGAATCAATTAAAAAGGTTGAAAACTGCATTAAGCAGATAAATAGAAGTTCAGAAATAATGGCAAACAATTAAATTTACACAAAATAAATTTCTGAACAAGTGCGTTCCGAAATTTATTTTGTGTAAATCAAATTTTTATTTCTGAAAACAATTTCTAAGATTTATTTTATATGTAACGAAATCGTAAATGTATTTTAATATTGTCTATTATATATTTAAGATATATATTTAAAAAGATTAAAGTGCAGTATCCAAGGTATTATTTGGTAGTATATGATCTAAAATATTGTCTATATCTCTTTCTTAACGTATTATTCATCATAATAAATTACTTTTATATATCTATCCATATTAATATTTGTTTTGTATCATTGTATTACGTTCATCAAAGCCTAAATTAGTTTAACTAAAAGGTAACACGACATTCAGCTAGTTTAAGATAAACTACTACAATAACGTAACTAACTGAGAATAACGTTTTACAAATATGTAGCAATAATCAAAAAAATGCATCATGCGCCAAACATTAGGTACATAGTATAAATCGAGCGAAAAACAGGTTTGCAGTAGGTACAGAGACAAGAAAGCTATAGTACCTACCTACGTTTCAATTTCAAACATTCAAACATTTTTATTTGTAACAAGCGGTGCCCGCGACTTCGTACGCTTTTTATTTAATTATTTCATTTTATACATTTCCAAAATAAAATTCTTAAAATAAAAGTAGCCTAAGCTGTTACTTATTACACCAGCTATCTGCCAGTGAAAGTCCCGTCGAAATCGATCCAGGCGTTTCAGAGATTAGCAGATACAGATATAGAGACAAAAAAATGTTATTTTATGTTTTGATATATGTACCTTGTATACATACATAAGCATAGTAAAAAGCGGTTATTTTAATATTACATACACTTTCCAATTTTATTTATTTGTGTACTTATAAAACTCATTGGTACTTGACAGGGTTTGATCTTGGCCTAACAGATTAAAAGTCCGAAGCGTTAACTTACTCAGATTCAATTTATAACAAGTGTAATATTTTTGAATACTTGTATGTCTAATATATAATTTCCATGTTACAATTTTAGTTACCGTACTCCTCCGAAACGGCTTGACCGATTTTCACCAAATTTTATATGCGTATTCAGTAGGTCTGGTAATCGGCCAACGTCATTTTTCAAGCGTGGGCGGTACGAAGTTCGTTGGGGCGGCTAGTAAGTGTATATATGTAAAGTAACTTCACACCTATTATCCTCGAAGGAGTATGCAGAGGTGTGTCAGTATACCCACGACTCGTAAGTCCAGTAGATATACTAGAACACACCCACGATTAGCCAAGTTACTAGGTCCCTGATGTGATAGGTGGCAAGCCTAT